>OZ018392.1:52481264-52562431 GCA_963969525.1 Ontholestes murinus | reverse complement strand
GGCTTCCTGTAGAGAATAGCTAGCGGGTAATCGACGAAACACGTGTCAGGAAACTGATAGTAAATATATGAAACATAACAAGGGTATCATTCCTAATTCCTGTCCGGTATTATATATTTCATCAAGAGTGTAGCAAAGCAAGTATCAATCATATTCTAGACGCTAGTAACGCGAAGTTAGCTACAATGTATAAAAACAATGCTGAAGAAGAAGAAGTGTTCAAACCATATATACTTTAATACTCAGTGCTTCAAATTAAACCTGTACCTGAAATACATGAAGATATTGTACTCCAACAAATCCAACGAAGGCAATGAAACAGTGAAAACGCAATTAAGTTCTGGTTAGAACTCGAAAACAGAAAATATACATAAAATTGTATATTTAAGTTTTTCTGAAAATTCATTAGAAATTTTTCTTGATTTATTCAAAGTTCTTTTTGAGGTTTCTTTACATTCATCAGCTTTTGAAGGTTTAGTAGATTTGAACTGTTTCATTATAGTGGTATATTTATTTATTGGGGGTTTCGTCTTATTTTACTTCGTATGATTGGTCCAGGGAAAGGTGGGTGAGATTTACAGGTATAAGTAAGTGGAATTCAGTATTCCTGTGGTTGCAATTATTTTCGGTCGATCTTCTTTGGAGATTAAGAGCTTAGCGGGTTTTGTTTTAGTTGCCGTTTTGTTTAAATAAAGTGGATTTTTTTAAATTGCAATTACTTTCCTTATTATTGTTTCTTGGAAATTATTTACAGTTGCGATTAATTTGGTGTTAGCGAAACTTATTTGGTGATCGGTATTTGGCATTTGTTCGAAGAGGGATGAATGCTGTTCTTTTGTAGTCGTAAAATGTTACATATTTTCAATTTGGGCTGATAGGCTGTTCCTTTTTGTGACGGGTGGTGGTGTAATTTAGCATTTAAGTAACGATTAGTGTTTATTTCCTGTAGATGGTGTGCTCTCCTCATATCTGAGTCACAAATTCGTTTAAAATTTGTGAGTTTACTAGTCTCGAAGTCTTCCAAAGATGAATGGGGATAGTGGTGAATTAATTAGAGTTTCCTCAATTTGCTTATATTTCGGGCCGTTGAAAGTGAAATATGTAGTTAATAAGCAATGTTTAGAGAGGTATAGTAGGACTGTGACTTACATTTTCATATAGATGCCGCGACAACAATATCCTGCCCAGTTTTACCAAATTGCGGTATCATCTCTATTCCCATTCACTCGAAACAAACGCGATCCATCCTAAACAGACAATAGTATATCTGCTGACAGGACACTGCAAGCTCAACAAACATATGAGCAAAATAGGCCTGGTAGAAGAAACACCGTGTAGATTCTGCTTAGAAGAAGAAGAGGACGAAAAACTAGCACCGCCAGTTTCCTCCAGCAACATATCTAAAACTCAGCACCGCAAAGCCTTCATCGACGTTAAAAGGCAAACATTTTGGAAATCCTCCCTGCATAATTCCTTTAGAAAATATCATTTGCAGTATTGAATCCAGCCTCAACAAACACGACAGCGCCACATGTACTCTATATCTAAACCTTGTCTAAACAAATTTGTGGCGCTGAAACACTTAGAACAAAATAAAAACCGAAATTATAGCCGATGACAGCTATAAATTCATCAGTCTGGAAGAAAAAAAAAACCCGAACCTAAATCATGCAGTCACTTTTTGACAGAAAACAATTTCTAATTACATAAACCTGGCACCTCATCAAATCGATACAATTGAGACAAATATTCTGGTTATTTTACGTTAAATCCCTTCTTACCCAAATGAGATGGGACTATGACTGTCAAAAATAAGAGTATATTATTACGCTAATAAATGTAGAGAAGAAAGCTTCCACTCTCTTCAATAGTTGACGATCGATCTTTTGCTTGTCGTAGTTCAGTCACGAGAGTAGATTCTCCGCAGGAAAGTTCTGGAGAGCGAGGGGGGCAATGCAAATCACTGAATATGGAAATAATGTGATTAGAGAACATTAGTCTTACGACCATCGGGCCGTAACTCCATCCTGTTTGAACCAAACATTTCACAGATTGATTCTTTGTCCTCTCGGCTCGGATCTGAAGAAGTTCGATCAGTTGTCACTGTCACAGTATTTTCGTCAGAATGTCTCACCACACCGTAACTTTGGGGTTAGGTAGTGGTAATTGATGTCGGGTTTGTAGATTTAAAGAGGCCTAGTACCGGAAGTTTTGGTGATTTACAACACCACTGAATTAAAAATGAGCTTCGTCGCTCATTATCAAAATCACAAAAGTTGGAGCATCGTTCAACACAATTTGAATATGTCCTGCCATTAACAATATACCTATTCTAAAGGATTAGTTGGAGATATGAGTAAAAGATCACTAAATTTTGATATAAAATATTTATATGATTCAATGTATTATATATAAGTATTTTGTATAAAATAAACAATACAAAAACATGGGTATTGTTTATTTTAACGAAACAATCGAAATTTTAAATATCAACAGCTTATTACAATTCCAATTAACACTGGTTAATAACACTTACTTCATGTTCAATAGATACCGCTATAATAATTGAAGGAGCACAAACAAGATGCTCTCTTTCGTCAATTTATTTATGGAGGATTTCGAAAATATTGCAATAAAATAACCTCTACACCGATGGGTACATTATGTTGACAACTCCGTCATCCACATCCATGGTAAAGACAAGCTTAATCATTTCCTTGTACTTTGTTGTAAACAATATCCATCCTAAACTTAAATTTATAATGGAATTATAAATGAACTGATTGCCAACATACTAATCAATAAAAACGCATATCTCGGCTACTCCGTATGCACAAATGCTGTTTTCATAATTTTGCCCAACTCTCTCCGACTAACAGACAAATTCAACCTGAATGATGAATTCGCCATCATTGAGACAGCTCTTGAACCTTTGAATACCAGGTTAACCATAACATTTCTTCCGTACTCACGAGTTACAACTGACAAAAACTCTAAAATTCTAAAAGGACATAACATAAAAACAATTTTTAACATTTCTGACAATTCCCCAGGACATTATTTCTCTTGAAAATCAACGAGTATACAAAATTCGCGGACTATAACGAAGTTTATATCGAAAAAGATCCACCTTTCTCATCTCTAGTCTAATACTGAAAATTCACGGGATAAACTTCGACAACAGCGAACAAAAGCTGTATCTGGAGTTCAAAACCCATTAATTGCACTTGCATATCATGTGAGAAACACGGTTTATAACACTGTGGCCGATGGCTTAGATGGTAGCGCCCTCGACTAGCAATCGAGAGGCCACCATTTCAAATCCTATATCAGGTAAAAATACAATTTTCATTTTATACGAAGATAAAACTCTAAATACGTATACTCGCATCTTAAAATAAAGAGCATAATATAATAAAAACTTATTATATAAAAGCTAAATGATCAAATTATTTCAATAATTAACGTAAAATTATTTTATTTTAGATATTCTATTATGTTATAATAAATTAGTGTCTTATTGACATATATATTTTTACGATATCAATATATTTTATAGTTGCTTACTTTACGAAAATGCATCAGAGGAAATCTCAAATAACTTATTATTATTCTTTTGTAGAATATTGATTTATACTATACCTTCAAAAAAGTAAGCTCAGTGTTTTCTCAGGACCGTGTTTTACTTAGGTTACAATATTCAATTTTTTTAAATTATTATAAAATATTTTAAGAGAAAATGCAAATAACACGCATAAAAATTATTGCTTCTTTGTTTATAAATTCAATTAAAATATATTTTATTTAATATATTATATTTGGCAATATGTAATAAAATATTTATTTTAATATATTTAAAATAATACATTGTTTTCATTTGATATTCACAATAATTATTTGTTGCTATTATATGAAATTTAAAGTAATACAATAAACTAATTTCATGTATGCCACGATAAATGAAATTTAATAAACACCCTTTCTAAATCCGGTGCACGTATTCCAACGAAAAATTAATAATAATTAAAACAGGTCGCAACAAAGATCTTTACCTTTCTCAGAGGAATACCGTTATAATTATCCGAAGAGGTACTCGAAATCTCCTCGCGGCATTATTCTCCGGTAATAATATTCCCTCTTTAATAAACTGAGATATCTCTATTGTTATTTAAGGACTTAATCTCTCGAGTAATTTATAGGACCGAATATCCATTCTCTTTCATAAAACGCGCACGAATGGAGAGAATGCGCGGAGGTGGCGGCGTGAGGCGGGCAGAATTGATATTGCCCGATTGAAAATCAACTAAGTGAGACTTCCAAAGATAACATGGCGAAAATTCAGTGTTTGTTTTAATTGGCGATAATTCCGCGCTTTAAAGTTCAGCCAGTTATTCCGTTGTTGAATTGAATTCGTCACTTTCGACTTCGAATTTACGGGTATGCAAATATACTGATAATATAATATAGTATTAATTATAGAACTAATTTTAAGACAACTATATTTGGCATAAGATTTTGGATATAAGCTTCTATAATTTATGTGCGCGAGCAGATATATAACATAAATAATATATCATCATCATCATCATCGTTTACAGATATATTGTAATATCTATGAATTATTTAATATTCTTCATCCTATTCTAAAATATTGTTACTTACAAAATAATACTATTAATAGTGTGTAAAGAGTAAAACTTGTTATGTTCAATAATGTTTTATTTTCAGTTGTCTGATAGGGGTTTCTGGCTTTGCAGATTATTTTCAAAGTTAAAAAACTGAAGGCAACTGAAAATAAAAACATTATGGAACAAAACAAGTGTTACTCTTCCCGGAATATTAATTTTTGTAACCTTCAAGATTGTAGAGCAACAAGCATTGACTTTGTTATTACTATTATTGATAATAGGTTGTGGAAATAATTAACAATTTGTTTCACCAAGGGAAAAATGAAAAACAAATACAAGATATAAAAATTATTATTGGTATTATTTGACCTAGATATTTAAAAGCAAAGTAAAAATGGATTTCCCTGTCTTCAACTGGGCTTTGTTGATGAGATTCATAACAGATCGAAACCAATCCGTGGCTCTAATGGGCAAGAAAGTAATCACTCTCTTGTTACTATATATTTTCATTTGAAACATATTAAATGTTTAAAACGTTATACCACCTGCAGCGAATAATACAGATTGAGGGTAATTTCTCTTCTAAATAAATTTGATTTGATACGCTCTATAAATTTGTCTGGTATGAATCACTTTTCGCTCGTAGCCATTTTCCAGTCGTAAGCCATCTGATTTCCCGTTGTAAATTACCCGGAGTCTTGGGGCCCACGGAGCTGCTTATGGGAAACGGCCGGACGTCGCGGCTATCCCACAGGAAGCGATCCTTTAAGGGTGATTCAATTCTAGGAAAGTTTCGTCGTCGACCACTGCCTCACTTCACCACCGGACATTGATTAAGTCCAGCCTGCTTCAAAGGAGCCCGGGGGCCGACGACGATGTATTTCATCTGGGGGGCAATGCAGTGAATAGGTGCAACAAACCTATGTGCTCAAAGGGAGAGGTGAATTCAGCGCTGAACAGGTGGTGGGAATTGATGAAATTGCCTTTCTGGAAACGAGTGAAAAGTTCACTACTCCTACTTCCTGAAGTTTACATACTCCATACGGTCTGAAATACTCGTTACTTAAAATTGAATGTTGAATTTTAATATGTTAACAAGACTCAAATATTAATTATTAATAAGGGTCATATATATGTCATTGACATCTTTATTACAGACACTTAACCTTTGTAGTTGTACAATATATTATATTAACATTTACAAATGTGGCTATAGTCTGTTCGTTGGATTTTCCGTCGTACGTCACAAACTATCGCTTCGAGAAACGACGCAAAAACATTCAGTCTGATAAAGTAAACCAAATGTGTTAGAAAAAGAACGCACTGTAAAACTTTCGTTGTTTTCTGAAGCCATAGTATCCAACGAACAGACTATAGGTACATATCTAACCTATCTGGCTAACCTTTTGTATTTCTAAAGTGTAGTTGAAAATGAGAAGCAAAACTAGAGTTTTTTAACTGTCAGGATGATTAGAACAAATGGATTGATTTTATATGTTTGCAAGATGTTGGTATTATGATTCCAAAGAGTAGAATATTTGTTTAAGAGGTTGTAATTATGTAGTTTCTAAATTTTTTTGAGTAATAAATAACATATACTGGAATGATTTGGGAAATTTTATGCAATAACCAATCAATCACATTTTTTTCCAAATCGACTAGTGCTGAACTTTTTAAATAAAATGTTGTGATCCACACTATCAAACTAATTTAAAAAGTCAGTTCACTTGTTACTTGTTACTCATGTTTTAATGCCTATGATAGGTATATCGCATATGTCAGAAAGTTTACGATAGTTGCTTTTTTAAGCAAATCAATGTTATACATTTGTTATAATACCTTTACAATTCTAGAATAATTTTATTTTGGCATTGGCGTTAGCAATTCAGCCACTAACTAATTAATAGACAATAGATCTACAATTTTTGTTAATATTAACTGTATATTTTGTTCAGATTTGTACGCACCTTGTTTTGTGGAAAGTTTTTTAAAATTAAAGAATTATTTCTATATTTATACCAACAAAGTGTAGATATACGTATTTATAAAATTATAAAATTTCTATTTAAGTGTCGGTAACTACACCGACTTTTAAGAGTAACATTAATCTTTCTGTCGATTACTAAGGAAGAGAAGCCTAATTAATATTTATTTTAGTACAAATACTAAATCTAAATTCTAATTATATGTGTTGTGTAATTGCATAGCTTTAATTAATATCATACGTCTGATTATCATCACAATATGAATTCTCCAGCCATTAATTAAAATATACTATTCACTCCGTAATAGGACGTGCTGTTTCCCGGTGCCTCCTTCGTACTTTGTGTAGTCGGGCGCATCTAATGGTCGAAGAGTAAACACTTCATAAGATTGTATTCAAATCAATACTTGCTTGATTAAATTAAACTAATGTGATGTAATTAATCATTCAATTATAGCCTAGCAGTTTAAAAAATCACTTAGTTACTTAATATATATAACAACATGTATTTACTACTAACTATAATATTAGCAACTTAAAACTATAAAGTATATTTTAAGATGTTTTTAACCGCTAACAAAGTTTTTATTTATTTGTTTTTAATTTAAATAATTTTGAAGTAAACATGAATTGTTTTTAGTTGATAATTGTTCTGTATTAATATATTTCAAATGCCTTTTTATCAAAATTTGGTTGTTATTTTTATAATGTATTTTTAAAAAAGTGTTTGGCTTTAGAACTTCGCTATGTTTTGTATATTTATGTTTATTTAATTAAGCTTGATACTTTAGAAGATCGCTTCAATCGCTTTAAAGTGTAATTAATTGCATCTCAATGACGAATCGTACAAGTAACCCATCCAGTTTCTAACCCGGAAAAAATATGCAGCACTCTCGCTAACGCATCCTTGGTAAAAAAAAACTGTTCCATATCATATAAATATTTCGCCTTCTTTAGTAAACTGTTTTTTAGAAAAATTATACAACTTTAAGAAAGTTTATGAAGTATGTTTTTATCAAAATTAATTTGTTTTTAGGCACATTTTGAAGCAGAATTCGAAAGAACGAAGTTTAAATGTATTTGCTAAATTTTTCAATGAATTTCAGCAATTTTTAAGTTTTCAAATAGTTTCTAACTATTTTTTAATTTATTATTTTTAATTCTAAACATTTATTTTATCACTAAGTATTTAAAACCCTATTTACATCATATTTTAATGAAAAATTCATAATAGTTTATTGACTGTTTAAAAAAATCATATTTTCTAAAACTTTTATTTAATGTTTGTAAACTCTTTTAATATTTTTACTTATTTTTGATAGTATACTTGATGACTCTTCAGTTCTTCTACACATGTTAAATAATAAAGAAGTTTTCACTGATTTTTAACAAAATTTAAATTAAATTTTCTGTGAAATTCTATAATGTTTATATAATTTTGTAGGTGTTTTACTGTTTATATTTTCTTAGCAAACTGAGTTAAACAATCTGTCATAATGCGTAATATGAATTATATTCTAAGAAACATTTTTAAACTCTTTTTGTTTTTCAAGCTAATTATTGTTTCCTTTAGTTTGCCTTAAGACAGTAAAAAATGCTTATTTGTTAAGTTTAAGTTTTTTACAGCTAGTTTTAAAATAAACTAGTTAATGTTTTTTTTCAAATTTTTTAAATATTTATTTTTTAAATTAATCTTCCTTTGTATATGATTTCCTATCTGTTGTTCCTCTCATCACATTTTCAAACCCCATCCCTGTCGACTTGGTAATATTTCGGAGCCACTTGTTTCAATGCCTTTTCTTTCTTTTATCCTCCTCTGGATTATCAGACTTAGTAGTTCATAGCGTTTGTGCCTTAATACATGACTAAGATAAGTTGTTTTTCGCTTTTGATATTGAGTAGCAGTTCTCAGTCTAAGCTAACTCTTCGAATGATTTCTTCAATCGATACCTATTCCGTCAACGATAATGTTTGCATACAACGCAGCATCCACATTTCGAAGGCCTTTATCTTGTTCATAGTGGCAGATTTTAGCGCCCAGGCTTCCATGCCTTCCACTATCTCATACTAAATATAGGTCTTTATTGATTAACAGTTTTCTTATTTTCATAAAGCTCTCTCTCGCAATTTCTTTGTCGGGATCCATGGTCTCGTTTAGCCAACCATCTAAATATTTGAACTTTGTGACTTGCTGGATTCTATCATATTCCAATATTGCCCTTGTTGAAGAAAGTTTTCTTTGTGTCTGCCACGTTAATTTTAATACCCATATATGTAGCTTCTCTGTTTAGTTTATTTAGTAGGGTTTAGAGGTCCTCTTCACTAGTAGCTATTACTACTGTGTCGTCGGCGAAGCGAATGTTATTTACTAATACTTCATTGAAAAAAAATGCGCTCTGATTGTATATTAAATAATAGTGGAGAGAGTACACATCCCTGTCTAACACCTTGACATATTTAAGTCTAATTAGTTTTATATGGTTTATAGTGTGGAATGCTTTGATAAAGTCTATGAAAAATGAGATACCCAAATCATTCCGAAAACTAAATTGTGTTGCTTTTATATTTACTTCATATTTTCTGAAGATTCGAGTATGTATTTCTCTGAGAAATATTTTCCAAATATGGTTCATTATACTGATATGTCGGAACTCGTCGTATTTTTTGCTATTTCGCTTCTTAGGTACTGTGCTAGAGTCTGTGGAGGACGGTACAAAGATAATAGGCTTCTTCCCATGATATCCTATATATGTTCAATGGGATTTAAATGCACCGAATGGGACGGCCACGGCAAAACATTAACACCAGATTCATGAAGAAATTTCATAGTTCGACGAGCAATATGGAGACATACGTTATCTTGCTGAAAAAGTACGTCTGAACGGCCATCTATATGTCTTCAATATAACGAGCAGCTGTCATACTGCCTTGTGTACTGCCTCGAATGAATAAAAGAGGTGATCGACTACCATAAGCAATAGCGCCCCAAACCATTACTCCAGCAGTCATGTGTACATACCTCTCAATAGCCAACCTAAGATCAGGTCGTTCTCCATGGTAGCGTCGTACCCTTCTACGGCCATCATGCGTACCTAGACAAAATTGTGATTCATCGCTGAATACGACATCATGCCATTCTGCTTCCCAATGCTGCCGTTCTCTCCACCAGTCCAACCTTTGGTGACAGGGTCTCGCTTTCAAAGGAAGCACCTATCTTGGACGGTATGAAAGAAGCCCAAAGGATTGAATGCGGCGATATAGTTATTATCAATGTATGTTTTGAATAAAGTGTTTCCAAAAAATTATTAATTCTTGGTATAACACTTCTAATGTCATTGAGTATATGTTTTCTTCATCATTCATTATTGTTGGAATACTGTTTGTTTGGCAGGCCTATTGATTTTGTTCTTCTAATGGCAAATTCAACTTCACTTTTTGGTTGCTCGACTCCATTTTTTTCCATCTATTTTCGTAAAATATTTCTTGAACGTAGCTTTCCCATATTTACTGGCTCTCTTGTGGTTGAAGCATGAAATCTTCCTGTTGGTGTTTTGAAATCTTCTTCGTGCATCTTCTTTCGAATTATCATATTCATACGCCTAGAATCTTTCGGTGATTTCTGTTTTCAAGCCTTTTTCATTCCAAAAGTTGCAGGATGTTTTCAGTGATTCATCTTTGTTTTTTCGTTGAATTAAAATATCTTTCAGTCATGGTATTAACTACTGTCTTTATTATTAGTCAGCGTTTCGAGTTTTATATTTTTCACACCATTGTTTAGCTCGCTTTGTATTGGTCTTTTAGCAACTGTATATTCATTCCTTTGTATTGACGTATTGTCTTCTTTGTTAGTTTTCATTTTAGTCTAATATTTTCCACTGCAGGAATATAATCGCTTCCTATTTCTGCACCTGGACATGTGCGAATGCTCCGGACACTGTTACGAATCTTTTGCTAACTAGAATGAAGTTTATCTGGTTCTCACTATACTTTCTGAGTTGTTCTAGGAAGACTTCCAGGTGTAGATTTTTTTGGTGGACTTATTACCAGGCATTCGTCACGATAATCTCATCTTCTGTACAGAATAGTTGTTTCCTTTGTCATCATTTATAATTTTGGCGTTGTCTCCAATTATGACGTTTAGATCTTCCTCCTTAATTGACTTCATTAGTATTTTAATAATCTCATAGTAAAGTTCCACCTCTTCATAATTTTTGTACACTGTAGGGGCATGTACTTGTATGATGTTTACATTGATTCGGCTGCCTCGTAATTGAAATAGCATATTTTTTATGTTAGTATGTCGATTTCATTGTCATGTTTCTTATCGCTAATAATCTGTTTTCAATATCGTAGTTTCCGTAACCTGTCCACTTTGTTTCACAGATACCTAATATCTGTAGGTTTAATCTTGCCATTTAGTTCACTGGGTTATCTATCTCTCTTGCTTCCAATAATATTCTGATATTTCAAGTCCCTATGTTCATGTACCTGGGATAACATTTGGGGATTCTTTGCATGCTTTTTGTTGTATGATTTTACACATACTGCGATTATTTGCACCCTTGTCTTATTCAAGAGACGCCGCTCCGTAGTTTAGTTTGCCTGTCATGCTGAAATAGTTTTATTAGGGAAAAGTTTATAAGGTGGTTCTCCCATGCCTTCCTCATCGTGGTGCCACGGCCAATGTGACTGATATTACAATCCCGCCCATGGTAATACAGTTGGAAATCAATCAGCCCTACGCTAGGACTAGTTATCGATACACCAGTTACTTTTGAGTGTTTCAAAGCAACTTGCCTCTTGTACCAAAGCCACCGTACCGAGGTCCATCCTCTCCGCCTTATTAGCCAGTGTGGTCTTAACCCCTAACCCTGAGCACGGGTAAAATGTTATAACCCGCGTTGCTGGGTCCTCAGTAGAACTTAGATACCAGCACTTGTTGGGTCTACTCACGGGACTAAAACGCTCTTACTGCGAATTGCCTAAGTATGTGCAGTAAAGATAACTCTGAACACCGATGGTTTAGATAAATTTTAAGCATTTTAAAATAAATTTAAAAGTATTTTTCATTTGTTTTAAATGGAACTTTAATTAATTTAATTATTTTCCTAGTTTATCTTTTCAATTTTATCGAAGTATATATACGTTAGGGTATTGGTATTATTTGGATAGTTTTATACAAGAGGTCGTTGAAGTGATTATAGAGTAGATTATGTAGAGGTCGGAGTTTAGCTGTTTTTAATGATATGCCTATTTTCTTATATGTGAGCGACCTAAAATGCCGAACCCCTTTTTAATTTTAGTTTTTATGAATTGGGCACACGATTTGAAAGAGAGTTTTGTGTCGAACAGGAGCCTAGGTATTTTAAATTTTAGGGAACTGTAGTGTGATTTTGTGGAAAGGGATAAATTGGATTTACTAGAATTTATTTTTATACGACATTCTGAACACCAAGCTTGGGTGGAGTCGAAGGAGGATTAGAGGGCTCATTGGGCAATTTGAAGGGTGGGAGCGAGGGTAACAAGGGCAAAGAGTAAAGAATATTTTGATGGATGAACATACATTTGATCGGGATTTTGTATGTCGTGACAATTTATGTTATTAGGAAGGGGAGATAAAGGAGAGTCTTGAGAAAGGGTTTGTAATATTGGAAAGGAAAGAGAAAGTTTTTACCGTGTTCTTACTTGGCAGAACTTTTTAGAAAGGAAGTTGTTTATTCAGATAATTAAATGACAAGAGATTTTTAATAGATAACGTATATACCGGAGCCCAATAAGTCAAACGGGGTCGAAAGCTTTTTGAATGTCCATGTAACAATAAGTTATTTAAAGTATTTTTGTATGGAACCAAATGTACATACAGCCTGTGGGCAGTCGCAAATAAACGCTAAAGGTTTTTCTTAGTTTACGTTATAGTGTTTATAATCAGTGCTAAGAAACCCTAAAGACCTTCCATAATCCACGTTACATGTTACATGGTGTCAGAAGTTTAGGAGAGAATCCTGCCGAGGTAATCATCGAACGAGAGAAGTTAACCAAACAAAATGCCGAGAGAAGATGACTCACCAGTTCCGGTGATAAAGCCACCTAAAAATCTAGTGTTAAGACATGTCGTCGAGTTGGAAAAATTGCAAGCAGCAATTTCAATGGTACGCTACAGCAACTCAATTAAATAACAAATCACCGGTCATACAAGCAGCAACATTTATGGCAACAATAGGCTCCGGAGTGACAATAATTTCAAACTAACGGAAGAAGAAAAAACAGACATAGCGACAATACAAGGTAGATTTGACAATTATTTTACTCCCAAGCAAAACATCTCATATGCAAGATATAATTTCTTTAAATTAAGACAAGAAAATGAGAACTTCGATGTATTTTTAAAAATAATAACAACACAATCAAAAATGTGTGACTTTGGTATTTTATAAGAGAGTTAACTTACTTAAAGATAAAATAGTATTTGGAGCAAAGTCTGATCACGTTAGACAAAATTTTTTGACCGAAGATGTATTATTAGGTTGTTGAAAAAATTAACATAATGTATCACCAAGTGAAAAAATGGGAATCAAATACAAGAAGATGTATTAACTTTGGAAAAAGCTATCTCAATATGTAGAGCGAGTGAACTTGCAACAAAACAATTAAAAGAAGTGAATGCAGCTCTTAAATAAATATAGTAAAATCAAATAAAAATACAATATATAAATGCAAACAATGTGGAATAGAACTTATAGCAAAAAATTGTCTACCATTTAACGAAAAGTGTCAAAAATGTAACAAGAAAGGACATTTTCAAAAATAAACAAGTAAAAAATATCAAAACAAAATCAACACAATTAATAACAATGAGAAAAGTGACACTGAAGAAGAAGTGTTATATGTTAGAAAAATAAACAGTCAAGAGAAAATAACTAAATGTTTGAGGCTATTAGTTGTTGAAAGTTCATATTCTAATCACTTTGGTAATTTACCAAAGTGATTAGTCAAGAGAAAGACTGGAGTGAAGTAATTAAAGTAAAATCTGAAGAGATAAATGCAAAATTATATACAGATGCACAATGGAATTTGATATCAAAAGCAATTGTAGAAAAATTAAACATTAACTTAAATGAATCAATATCGAAGAGACTAACTAGTTTTTCCGATGATAATATTGTTAGGAGAAATTAATCTTCGGTGCAGAATGAAAAATATGAAAACCGTTATAAAGTAACAGTAAATAAAAATGTTCCAACCATAGTAGGTAGAAAAAGATGGTTGTTTGAAAGATTTTGAATATGACATAGTATTCATAAACAATCCAAAATTCAAAATTAGACCTACAAGAAGAATTCCACATTCAATAAAGGATGAAGTAAAAAGAAAACTAGAGGAAATGGCAAATATGCAAGCAATTGCTCCAATTACAGAGCCAACCCCAGCAGTCTATCCTTTAGCAATCGCAAGAAAAAATAACAAGATACGAATCTGTATGGATATCAACAAAAATATTAGGCGAAGACATTATCCTTTGAAAACTTTCGAAGAAATAGGCGCCAATGTAAGTGGATCAAAATTTTTCACACTGTTAGATTGCAAGAGTGGATTTTGGCAAATTTAGATAAGTGAAAAGGCAAAAAAGTATTTAGCATTTGCAACACCATGGGGAAGATATGTTTGCAACAGGTTACCATTTGGGTTGAGTGCCGCTCCGGAATTGTTTCAAGCAATAATGAGTAACTTATTTAAAACCTACAAAAATAATGCGTGCTCAATGGATAATATTTTGATACATGCACCAACTTTAGAAAAATAAAATAAAATTACTAACCAAGCATTAAAATTACTAAAAGAAGCTGGTTTCAAATTAAACAAAGAAATGTGTAAATTTGCAGAAACACGAGTAAAATTTGTAGGTCATATATTGTCAGACAAAGGATTGGAAGTAGATGACCAAAAAGTATTAGCCATTAAAAACTTAAAAACCCCTCAAAATAAAACAGAGCTACAACGGTTATTGGGCATGGTAACATATCTGAATAAGTTTATACCAAGCATGTCAGAATTAACAGAACCAGTGTTGGTGTTGCTAAAAAAAGATACAGAATGGACTTCGAATCAAGATAAAAGAAGTTTTAGCAAAACCACCAGTCTTAAAATTTTATGATAGAAATGCAGAAGATAGATTTTTATTTTTTTAAATCTATTTACGGTATAACCATTTTACAAAAATACATTAAATATTGATACATTAAAATAGTACATAACAATACATGACGAACTATAAGAAATCTTAATAACGGGTGTTCAACAATTATTGCAGTCCCGGGTGGCGTTGGAATCAAAAACGTAGGTCGATTCTTTCATGTGCCAAATAAATGAACTGACATATTAATTGTCAATCATAACCTAAATGTGCATTAAAAATGTCAGTTCATTTATTTGCAACATGTAAGAATCGTCCTACGTTTTTTATTCCAACGCCACCCGGGACTGCAATAATTGTTGGACACCCGTTAGTATTAAATATAAAATGTACCTAAAGAGCTATTATTAGATAGATGGCCATTTAGCATAGATAAACGAACGATAAAACGGTTCACGAAAAACTAACATTTGATATTGTTGTGAATGGTGTGTT
The DNA here is from genome assembly GCA_963969525.1 of Ontholestes murinus. NCBI lineage: Eukaryota > Metazoa > Arthropoda > Insecta > Coleoptera > Staphylinidae > Ontholestes > Ontholestes murinus. The sequence goes on along the minus strand of OZ018392.1, from coordinate 52,547,193 downwards.
TAAATTAAACATTGAAGCAATTCAGTAGATTTCATTAAACCATTAACAATTTTACATAGGACGCATAGATCTGAGAAGATACGTTTATGGCAAAGAGAGGTTAACTGTAGTGAAAGTAGCATGGCTACGGCTATAGTTAATTCTGCTAATACCATTTCCATAGGCCGTAGATAAAAGAAATTTACACGATAAATTAATTTCTCACCCAACCCGTGGTGAAAGATTTTTATACTTTCTAATGTTAGTTAAACACTTGTTTTGTTTCATTATTTTTATATTTCTCGGACCGTTTGTCATTCACAAAGAAATACCTCCTTGAGAATGACCAACGAGAAATATAAAAAAATAGTGAAACAAAACCAAATGTTTAATTAACCTTCTAATTAAAAAAAAAATATTTTGTACTCGTTCAATCTCTGAAATTTTCTTTTGAATAAATCGATGACCAAATACAGCTGGCTAATTGAGAACTTACCAGAGAAATGAATAAAATTTTCTAAGAATCAATAGAGAAATTATTTGCAAAACCACTTATAAATCCTAGAGTTTGTAAAATTTTACAAAATATTGTGTCAATATGCTTAAAACATTTGAGACTACGATTCATTATAATACCAGGGTTTTTAACATAAGTAACTGATGAGAATTTTGTCCCATTGATGTATTATCAATTTACTATAATTGAAGTAAATGCTATTATCACAGCACCACCTATAGATGTTATCTAAGTCGTTTTGTAAATATTTAGCGTCATAATTAACTTCGAAAGAAATTACTTCAGCAAACAGAAACTCAGAATATTTAATGTATAGTTTAATATCATTTATAAACAACAAAAAAAGGACAGGCCCACAATGGGAACCTTGTGGAATCTCTGACATTACGTATATTGCCTTTGAAATAAATTGATTTATTTTCAGGAAATGCAACCTATCAACTAGGAAACTACTAATCCAGCTTGTTATTATTATATATGGTAATTTATTTATCAAAATTGAATGTGATACTCGTTCAAAGGCCTTTATAATGTCCATATACACAGCATCGACTTGACAATTACTTTCAAAGACTTTTAAGATGAAAGATTAGTATACAAGTAAATTACATATAGTTGACTTTCCGCAATGAAACATCAGCTGCACTCAAATGAATTTTTCAAATAATTTAGGGATAACCGATTGAATTGTAAATGCGTTAAATTTATACAGTTAATGGGAGTAACATCCAGCAAAAAGTAATGCTGAATGTTACTATTAACATTATTATTCACGTAAACATGTGAAAAATTGTCGGCAAATTATCGTAGGCAAAAATAACCTTGCATTGTGACAAATTTGTGACTTCATTTTGTTAATATAAATAACATATAGTAGTTTGCCCAATGTTTTGCAACTCAGAAAGAAGACGTTTAAAATGTTTTTAATCATTACGATTTTGGATGAACTACTTTTTTCATTTTGATACAAACAGAATAAAATTTGTTACCAATAACATGAACATCGTTAATAAAAAGGTATTTAATCCATTTAAATCACTATAAGAAAGAGATTCAGTTATATTGCTGATATTAATAGATATGGTATGAGGAAAGTGATGAGTACTAACATTGAAGAGAAGGTCGTTGGAAGATGAAATATTAATATAAAGTTATACCGCGGCTATTAGGTATAGAATTAACTTGGCATAAATTATTAAATTCCAGCGATTCCGCTAAAATTTGTGCATTTGTACAAATTTTATGGGTGAACAAAATAGTGTTATCATTATGACACGAAGATGCATTAGGTAGGTTAAAGTTTCCACAAAATACGAAGTTGGGATTAGGATATAAGTTACACATCTGATCGAAGGAGAGACTGTAATCAACAAAATTCGATGCATTTTATCTAGGTGGAATATAAACAGAGATAACAATCAAATTATCATACACTTAAACATATAATGCCGCAATATCAGATAACACGTTTACAATACAACTATGGAGGTGAGATCGAACGGTAATCATTACGCCTCTTTCACGTGACTTACAACTAGTACTACTTTATCGGTCTAATTTAAACAGTTAAAGTTAAATCACAGAGACCTAATTCACTATCGCTTACAGATCGATTTAACCAATTTGAATAGTTATTAATATATCTCAATCAGTTAGTTTATAATTTAATTTCATATTATTAATTTTAGACCGAACACCACTCACATTCTGAAAGAATATCTTCAGATTTTTTAAGCCAGCATTTTGTTTGGAGGTTACAGTCGACGGATGGCCATTGAAATGCTGATCGTTAAATTGTCTTCTCCGTTATCTTTACGTCTTGTCAGTTTATCCTTCAAAGTTTTGAAGTGGTCACGCTGTGGCTTGGTTCTATCACTGGAAAATCGTATTGATTGCCGTCTCCCTATCTTCAAAAATGAATAGGTCTTGGCTTAACCGATGGTTTCCAAATGCGAATGGATTTCTTTGTAAGAAGACAATAATATAGCTTTAATTGCAGATATGTCGTTATTAGTTTTTGTATCTTTTGTCCCGGTAGATTCTGGAAAGTTATAGACCATAATATTTAAAATGCTCTGTTGTCTCTCTTCTATTTCCGCCACTATATTTGCTTTTTCTAAAATGTTAGGAGTATCGATTGTGATTATATTTTCTAGTTTGCATAATTGCTTCTTTACGCCATTGATTTCGGAAATAAGTCCTTAATTCCGGTTTTAAACTCTGCTTTAAAGAATGAATCAAGTTCCTTTTCCAAACACTTTTTATAGTGTCATTTATAGATGAAGACAAGCTTGTGTGTCAAGTTTTTACTGAAGAATCACTCGGCAAACTAATAGAACATACCCAGTTTACCTTCTCGATTTCGAAAATCAGTATGAAATCACTTGCTGTGTATAAAACATTTAAGTGATTCGGAGCGAGGTCATTTAACAAGTATTGCAAGAAATAATTATATTAAAACATATAAACAACAAGAGACACTTTTATAATCTTAGTAAGACTCATTGTGGTAGATTTACGAAATGCTTTCATATTTTTAAATTAGTAGTATATTACTTTACTCTTAAAAAAGTTACCTATATATGTATATCTAAAACCTTTTTTTTTTGCCTTCTACTTCCAACTTTAAAAGCACATTTCAGCGTTCATGCAGGATATTTGATATCTACGGCAACTACATCCACACAACCTGCCTCGAACTCGTTGAGATAGTGCTGGATTCGGTAGTTTATCCCGAGATATTTCACGGAACTAACGCCGTTCCGGAACTTTTACCGCGTATAACTTGTCCCAAAAATAAGAGCAACAGGCAAACGTTATCCGCGCGCTATTTGCCCGCCAGAGTATTAACCTAATTGCCTAGTAAAAACTGTTCGCGTTTCGCCCTTTTTTCCCTTGTTGACCATTGCCGAAACAGGAAAAGTGCGTTATACTGTGGAAGGCCATATTAAGGGACTTATTTATGCTGCATCGTGCCGGATTTCGTATCGAATCGGGGCCAAATTGCGGGCGAGCGTTACGCAAATCTAATCGGCAAGTTGCGTGCCAGAATTTGAGTTGTGGCGGAGGCGCGGAATGGTAGAGGGTGATGTGGGAGTCATTGCCCTGATTTTCATAGTGGCTAGACAGAAATTAGCAGGATTGTTTCGGCAACGGTCCCTTCTCGAGGGATTAATTCAGATTATTTATTGTGCTAAATCTTCTAAAGATGAAGTTTGTGTTGATTGTTGATTACTCAAATATAATTATACAAATTTACGTAACTAGAACTTTCAAAGTCCCAAAAAATTTATGGTAACAAATGAAATATTAAATCACATTAAAACCTATGAAATATTATTAAAATCTGATTCATTTTAATTTATTATAATTATTGTATTATATTTTAAATATAAAATATCTTTTTGGGTACCTTGCCTATTTCTGTATACAATAATGTTTAATAATTTAATTAATAATTGCAGACCATTTTTTATAAATAAAGGCAAGTGATAATAATTATTTTTTGATCAATTTTAAATTTTAGATAAAGCTGATTATGCAAAACTTTATAAGCCTAGAATTGATAGAATAAATGTCTCGATATTTCCAAACTTCCATTATTCATACAATGTTGTTTGCTGGTTATAATATGATCCAATTTATTAAAATTAGGCCTATTACATAACACATGTACAGAAAATTAAATAAATATTTATACATAGTATTTTTTTTTATAAAAGTTACTGGCGTATCAGAGATTGATTATATTTTAATAATCTATTTTGTTACAGATATGTCAAGTTCAACAAACGATGTCACATATCAGATTAGTTCTTCCAAAAAAGGTAAATTTGTTAATTTATTGTATAATAGCTACTATAGACTTTCCATTCTATGTATATCATTTACAGATCAACCAGGTTCATTATTCCTCGAAGATTCAAAGAATGCTGGAGGACAGATCACAAAAATAAAAATATTGACGATTCTCCATGCAGGTGTATTATGGATTATCTTAAATACCAATTGAAACAAAGCATTTGGGGTGTCCACAGCGGCTAAGGCGCGTCTGGCGACGAGGGAGCGACGGATGACGATTAATAAGCATCCTCGAGGCCACCCCGAGCGAAATATCAATTAGACACATCCGCCAAGCTGCGTCTCTTCATCGTATCATAGTCGGAATAATTAATGTCTGTTCATTGCAATTCGCTATTTCCTTTCTGATGAATGGGTGTTTGTCGCTAATCTTCGTTTAAATTCTAATATTTGATTTGGAAGGTGGGGCGGGCCCATTAATTACCCCTCACCTTGTTCCTTGTTTCTAAAACGAGAGATAAATCGAGAGCGGGTGTGATTCTCCGAGACAATAAGTAATGCGGCACGTTTTCTTTTAAAAGTAGAAGAAAAAAGGGTGGTACTCGCGGATGCTTGCTACTCAAGACTCGGACCAGTTTTTATTGTAACATATAGATTGAGTATTTCCAGGTGGGTTAAAATATAATATATCTTATGTAATAATGGATTTTCCAGAGAACAACAAAGAATAAAATAAATATATTTATTGCTGGCGATGGGCTTTTAAATTAAAATTAAAACCAGTGTTTCTTTCACCTGTAATATTGTCATATTATTTATAGAAATAAACATTTTTTTTGTTATTCTGCCGATTAGTTAAAGAAAACATTGTTATTATTTAGGTATTCATTAAGATTAATTAGTAGTTGTAGAAGTATTTCGAATTTAATGTGTGTTTGTGACTCGTCTGGATCGACTTAATCTGTAAACATAATTTTATATTAGTGATAAGTTAATGTATTTAGGGCATTTAGATTTAATTGCTATTTTTGTACGCTTCCAAAAATACATTATGGATGAAATTTAAAATAAATATACGAGGATAGACATAATTTTGGTATTTGTCTCCAAGCTGTCCCGTGACTAATTTATGCGGTGCCGTTAATCTTCCCCACAAGCGGGAGTGAACTGGTGAACATCCAGCTTCATAATAGGTGTTTGAATTATTATGCAGAAATGTAGTTTTTGTTTGTGAGCGAAGGTTTAAAGGGCGTGCACGGGGGGTGAAACGGGGAGCTGCGGTGGCGGTGGTGACAGCTGGTAGATAGCGTGCGATCACGCGATCCCTACAGAATATCCATCCGAGCAGGCTAAAAGGGTTATTATAAACGTACTAGAAAGCAATCAGGGAAGTATGTCTTATTTATCGCGGCCGCATTGCTTTGCATAAGGATGGATAAATGGATAACAACCCCCCGAGCACATCCTTTTTTCCCATACCCTCCTGAACGGTGCGTTATCACAAACCAACCCGCGGGGCTCTCGAAATCTCGCGCTGCCATCTCTTATGCATTTTCATTACCTTACCACGGAACTTTATCATTTTCGTGTTTTCACGGCCCGAAACGTATCCGATTATTTCTGCCGTGCGGAAAGGGACGCGTCGGACCCACCGCAGCACCCATGAATATTCCATTAAATTCCACCACCGCACACACATGAATTCACCACCCTCAATATCTTGGCTACGCTAGAGGGAACAATTTGGCTCCCTTTTCGAGAAAATACACGCAATCAACATGCCCCACAAATAAAACAAGAACTCTTGGTGGAAGATGAAGAAGGCCCTTGCCAAATCGCTATCTCCCCTGGGTACGCGTGCCAAGCGTATTAACTGCTAGATTTCTGCGAGTGCTAATGAAATTTATCGCCTGTTTTTTAACCTTTACATATAAATCGGTTTGGGGCGCCCCGCACTCATATAAATGACTCCAGAAGGGTCTAGGGACCCTCCGTGAGATTATCCGGAATGGAGTACTAACAATCCACGTCGCGCCAGACCTCAAACTGCTTCAATTTCGCAACGTCACGGGCCCCTCCAATAATACCGCATAAACGGAAGAGACATCATCAGGACATTACAGAGATCCCCGGAGATTAAACTTTGCCATCGGATAACACACGGAGTCAATAGAATCAAACAAACAAAAGTTCATACACAGAAACTTACAAAAATGAATATAATTCCCACTTGCAAGTGACAGCAAAATAATTCCCAGCTGGTGCTTTAAAGAGTATAAAATGGTATCAATTGCAAAAGTAAACTCCTTTAACATGTCGGGCGTAAGCAGCACTCGTTTACATATGAAAAAAATAAGCGGGAAACATACCAACAGGAACAATATTGTTTTCTAGAGGGGAAGCACTTTACTTCAACTAGAGTTTTTATTGCCCCTCTTCTTTTAATATATCCATGGCCCCGCTATTCGGCTCAAAGTCCTCAGAGAGTTCAAGTTAATTATAAGTAATGAAAATGCTGCCTCTCTAAAACGAGACGAAAGAACAATGTATGCGAAATCGATCTATAAAAAATGTTTTAATATTGCAACATATTTTATAACGTCAGATATATTAAAAATAATGTATATAATTAATTAATGTAAGTGCATCAGTAATTTATATTAAATAAGATTAAAATTTATTTCTCATTGTTTCAAGTAAACAGATAGATTATTGATTAATAAAATTGTTTTTTACTAAAAATTCACTACAATGACGGCTAATTAGGTAATTTTCGTGTTAATATGAAGGGTAATCGAGAGGTCTACATGTTTGCCTGATTTTAAAGCTTTAATTTATTTATTACCCAATAGATACAGTACATCCAATAAAAGGGTAACATCAGTTTAAAAGTAACACAAAATTGGTATATATTAGATAAACAAAATAATAACACAAACAAAGCTAAGGGAACACTTCCGTTATTATCAAAAATATTTACAGAACCATTTGAAAGTAAAACATTAATTTATCTTTAGCGTAAACATATATGTTTCTAGCCAATATGTATAGATAACATTTGCTGCATTTAGACAATTTGACAATTTACAAGGCATTTAAATTCATATAATGCTACTTAATATTCCCGTAATAATATAGAATATGAAAAAGAATTAATTATGATAAAAATTATAGCCCTTAATTATGGCTACAGAAAAAAAAACTAATTATATCTAAAAAACACCCTAAATAGAAAGATTACAGTAAATAAAATATCTTTCGTAAAAAACACATCAATGGAAAAGAAATTTGTATTATTTTGTTTAACTGAAAAAACTTTGTTAAACTTCTAAAAAACAATTTGAAATGTTTGTATCAGAATTTCTAAATTAAGTAATAAAAGTATTTAGATATCATGTATCCTGAATGGAGAAACTTAGTAATTTTATACCGACCTATTACCGTCTAATTATGAATTGTGAATTCATTTTGCAAAATTGTGTTATGCATGAGAAGTGCTATATTCAGACTAGCACATTCAATATCCTAGTTAAATTATGTGACCATAATTGCTCTGCGGCGTACACTACAAAATTGCCAAACATTCCCAATCGATATGTTTTATTTACAGCACAAATTTTATATGAATATTTATAATTTACTACATTTTTTGGCGTTGTGAACACAGTATCTAACATATGTTTAATGATAAAATATGTTCGGAACATTCAAGACTTAAATATGAGGAAATTTTGGGATGCAAATGGTGATGTGGACATCATAGTACTTTCCCTCTACAAGGTGTCCCACGGAAACCGCACATCAGAAATTTATGGATTTTTAGTGAATGTATTTTTATGAAACTTTTTAAAAGTAAAGAAGATAGGTATAGGGAACTCTAGTATAGATCAAAGCACAATCAAATTCTGCGTCCGAATATGTAAAAACAGACTGGGTTTTCTATTTAAGAAAAACGAGATATATTGGTTTTAATTTGACCAATATGTGGTTTGAAATTTTGAACACCCTCTATATTATTTTTTCAAAAATAACTCATCGTTGGATACCGTCCGGTATTGACTACGTGTTGCCGAAATTACAATCCTTCTATTTTATTTTAGTCGGATATATGTATTTTTAAAGTAAACTCTGAAAAAACACTAAATTTTTAATTATATCAATTATCTCGGAAATGCTTAAATTTGGACGTTATGCTACTTATTTTTGTTTCACAGAATTTTATGTAGAATCTAAATGCGTATTAAAAAATATAATATTCCATTTGAAATAAGGAAGTTGGTGTTGAAAATATTTTAATTAAATAGAGCACACTTGATTACATAGGCCATGAAAATTTTAAATACATTCACTAGAAGTCCATAAACTTTTGATGTGCCGTTTCGGGGGGCACCCTATATATATATATATATATATATATATATATATATATATATATATATATATATATAATAACTTTAAAGTTTCATCTCAAGCAGATAATTCGTTTTTGAGATACATCGACAGATAGACACACACACCCACAGACAAACAAAAAAATAAATGCAGGATTTATAGAATACAGGGATTTGAATTTGTAGCATTGGTTAATTGCTAGTGGAAGAGCTTCAGATAGCATATCAATTCCTAAAGGCGGCTAGCCATACCTAAAAGCCCTTTCTACTTGACTGCCTTCTAGATGAGCAGCAGCTGAAGAAGACGTACGAGTTGTAAGTTGGCCAATACTACTGTGAGATTATTCGGAATAGAAAATTTGCGTCACGCCAGTTCCCAAACTGCTCAATTTCGCAATGCCCCTCCAATAATACCGCATAAACGGCGAAGATGTCATCATGAATTTACAGAGATTCCTAGAGCTAAAGATCTCTGTACACGAAGTTAATAAATTCAAAAAAGGTTAGTTTGCATGGTATGAATTGGCATGTCATCTACAACTATATTCGCATAATTTTTATGTTATTTATATGTTTTATCTAGACATTAAAATTTGATGTGTTAATAAAAACGTTATGACTCACTCATACTTTAGGATAACTGATATGTTTTGAAGTCAAGTGCTTAATGCTATAACTAATAAATAGGCCTAAATTTGCCAGTATGAACCTAGTATTTCCAATGACTTCAAATTTGCTTCAATTCAATAGAGTTGTAGAAGTTCTAATAAGCTTTTACACATAAAATCACATTTTCAGAAAATGATATGCAAATTTTTCGTATGGTTTGTATCTCACCAAATCTTTCAACGCAACGAAGTAATATTTAAAAGAGATCGACGTCCTGAATTTCAAGTTATCGAGAGTTCAGGCGAAAAAACTTGCGTTAAACTTGTTTCTAGGATTATTCTACAGATCTTGATAGGTTTTAACAATAGTTTTGTCAAATTAATTGTCCAAATTTAAATTTAAAACATAAGATGCTAACTTCCAAAATAACTTTATTATATCACCGTACTTCGAATACTTGAATTTAGGAGAGGTATAATCCGTGTAGTTCTATACCCAAAACACATTTCTTCAATTGTTCTGTTTTTTAGATATTAGTTAGATGCTAACCGATTTCTGAAAGTCGGATTCTCGCTAGAATTCTATTGATAAGGCTTTAATGCGATCAGGACCACTGACAAAATATATTATGCGGTCAGCAACTAACCGGAGTACATATATGTATAATGTGCGCTGTGATATAAAAATTTTAAAATTTCTTTAGACACAATTTCGAATTTATTATCGCTACAACTTTTTTGATTATTGATATATACTTAAGCTACTCTGTGTTAAAACAGGTTGCAGTGGTCAAAAAGAAACAGTGAAACATTCCCAGCGGTGTTTAAATTTTTTCATTAGAACTATTGAAGAAATATATTTGGCCTATATAATTTAACGGATTATATCTCTTCTAAAAAAACGTATTTTTGGAAGTTAGCATCTCATTCTTTAAATTCAACTTTGATCATTAATTTGACAAAACTAATGTAAAAGAGAATTGTAAAATTATGCTAGATGCAAGTGAATATGAAGTTGTTGTACGGGATGTTGATAGTTAAATTTCTAACTTATCACACGTATTTAATTTTGCGATGATAAACTATTTAATTTGTGTGTTTTTAAGCCTAATTTGTTGCTATTCCATATATTCAATATTACTTCCGTACTTAATATTATTTTACAAGTTTAATAATTTGTACACAAATAATGATATGACTTTTTGTACAATATTTTTGTACATTTTTTTTTGCAGCTTATCATGGAGGTGGAGTGCATATGGTATACCTCCACTATGAGGTGTCTTTTAATACCTCAGGGATTTCGTAACAACACTATTATGCAGCTGTAACTGAAGATACTTGGATATTTGCTTGTTTTCCGCAACGTTACATTTTACTGTAGTGATGTGTTATAGGTATTTTGTTTTCTAATCCGGGTAGTAAATTCTGTACACTTAAATTTTTAAATTGTCATTACAGGTAAGTTAGCAGTAAAACTAAAATAACCTTAGTTATTTTTTTTGCTTCTTATATTATATTACTCTAATGATGTCTCAAATTTAAAAAGAGGTTTAGGATTAAATACTTGGGTGTGTGAAGATTATTATTATTAGTGGTTAAAAGTATATCCTTTCTTCAACAGTTTTATTATTAACTATATGTACATTTCGAATCCTAATGGTTAATTTCCAAGAGTATATTGACATAACAAAATAAATATAAAAGTCAAAAAAAGTTGGGCGACTTAATTATAATGTTTAATTATATAGAAAAAATAAAAATATTTGAAAAAATCGTGGTGGGTTTAAAGTTACGTTTTGGAAAAATTTAAAATTGGTATAATTTCAAGTAAAGGGTTATCTAAAGGAGTAATATCAAAATTCAATAAATAATTTTTATGATTTTTCATTTCAACTGCTTCCAACATATTTAATTTATTATCGGTGGAATGTTTTAATAATTTAGTGTTTACTAATGAAAACTTGTGGCCCGTAGAGAAAGTATGATATGCTACTGCTGATTTTTCAATATTTTGAATTTTTTTGTGATATGTATGTTCTTTAAAACGAGTGTTAAATTTCTTTGGATTTGTCCAATATAAATTTTATTACAAGGAGAACATTTAAGTGAAGCAATACCAGATTTTTCTAAATAGCTTATTTTATTAAAAGTATTGCCTAATATACATTTTAATTGAGTGGTTGTGTAATATGCGGGGGTAGGGTTAAATTGTTTAAATAGTTTGTTAATTTTTTTATGTGAATGTTCTGTGTAATGTATTTTAAAATATTTATTCTTGCAAATTTCTTTAATTGGTGTGAGTCTAGTGGCAATAGAAATTTAATTTTTATTGATGTATTTATTAATAATCTTAATTATTAACAAATTTTTTCAAATATTTTTATTTTTTCTATTTAATTAAACATTACAAATGTCGCCCAACTTTTTTTGACTTTTATATTTATTTTGTTATGTCAATATACTATTGAAAATAAACCATTAGGGTTCGAAATGTACATATAGTTAATAATAAAACTGTTAAAGAAAGGATATACTTTTAACCACTAATAATAAGTATAAAACGCTCTGAGATTGATAAAAACCACCAATCTGAAAGTGGAAATGAGTTGAAAGATGATATCGAAGTAATCTGGAATTAAATAATTATATATCTTTCACGCTGACAGAAACTACCAAAATTTTCCTCCTAAGATGTGGACAAAAATGATTTTAAAAATATATAAAATATATAAATGGGGGAGGATATTTGCTTTCCCGACATCGTGGTGTACAAAGGGTTTGAGTCGAAAAAAATAATTTTTGATTGTGAACTCCACCTTCCTCCGTATGGATTTTGTAATTAATTTGTTTTTATATGTTTTTGTTTCTAAGAAAGACCAAAGATCTAAATAAATAAACAATTCGATAGCTTTTAGAGAATATCTCGCCAAACACAAATAAAGAAGAAAGTAATGAGAAGAAAGTAAAGAGAATGAGATTTCAGCTGATTCTGAAAATGATAGTGAATTGCTTTCTGAACGACAAAATATTGAGCTGTTTCGAGAAAAAATCTTAACTATTTCTTCTTCTGTAATTTATCTAGAGATTATTAGAGGCAGTTTATATATACCAATTCACGAAAATGGCGAAAAAACGAGTGCCTATTCTGTTACGCAGAAATTAAAAAAGAAAATAGTAAACTTAAGTGCTCTGAGTGTGATAATGTGGTGCATAAAGGGTGCTATCAAAACAAAAACAAAAAACATATTATAAAGACCGATGAAGATCAATTTACTTGCTGTCTCAATGGATTGGAAAAACATAACCTAGAATATGGAGGTTCAAATGAAATTTATAATGTCGACTACAGGACGAACGAAGTGATAAGCAAAATTGACCATCTCAACGAAATAATTCAAATGGAGGATGCTATAATATTTGAAGTACGTGAGAAAAATGAAATTCTCCTAAAACACTTAAAAATATTAGAATTATGTTTAAGCAAGACATCTATAAACGAAAAGACAAACGAACCACTACCAAAAAATTGCAGCATAGAAATTATAACCAGTGAACATCCATCTGCCGTTGGAAAGCAAAGTGAAATGAAGAATTTTAACGACTGTAATAAAACTAGTTGTACTCCAGTCAGTAGACAAACCTGCATAAACAAAACGAAAAACAAGGAGGCAGACAGACCTACAAAAAATATAAACACTCCGTCTGGCCAGACAGGTGAAAAACAGACAAGACCAGAAAAAGAAATGCCAATTGAAAATGGTCTCGAATCATCCGATAACAATACTAAACATGACGACTGGCAATCGGTTGAATACAAAAGGAATAAGACAAAACAAAAATATATACGCACTGGAGTGGGAGTAAATACATCTCAAAGATGACTGAATGTAAACAACTAGTCTCGAAACACCCTAATGAATACAGCTCATTCAAAATATCAATCCCAATTGAACAACTTGAAGGCATAAAAAACCAGAAATTTGGTTCGCTGGCATTCGATATGAACGTTTTTTTTCCGAAACTTCGAACAAAATAAATGACGACATAAAAATCAAACAATATAATATACTGTTATTGAATATTAAATCAATCAAGAATAAAATAAATGAATTGGAACATTTTATTTACGAAAGTGGTAATACATTTAAAATATTAATGATCGCAGAACATTGGATGTCGGCCCAGGACGCTGAGCTCTTCAGCGTAAATAATATGCAAGCGGTCTCGCATTTCTGCAGGAAATTTTCAAAACATGGTGGCGTAGTAAATCTCGTAAATCTTTCAATACATACAACCGATGAGGTTTGGGTTGCAGAGATGTCCAAGGAAAAAGATTGTGAACTGTGTTGTACTTTTATTCCGCAAATACATTATATGCATATACACCCCTTCGGGTTTTTTTACAAATAATTAATTGCGTTTTAGATTCTTTGACTAACAAAAAATATTATATAGTATTATCAGTTGACTTTAACGTAAACTTTTTTAACAATGATGTAAAAACTTTCAAAATAGAGCATATGTTTCAGGGTTTTGGACTAAATAAATTTGTTAATTTTGCTACACGTGAAAAGAAATGCATTGACCATATTTTTAGTAATCATGAAAATATTGAAATTGCAAAAATTGATATTATTACTTTAACAGACCATGATGCTATTTATTTATTTATTTATTTATTTATTTATTTCTCAACAGACAATAAATGCCTTATTACAGAGAAAATTATAAATATATTACATAGTACCCTTAAATATAATAAATTAATTAACATTCAATTAACTAATAAAAACACGAAATAGTTACAATAAGCACAATTTTAAATCATTTTTAAATAGTGTATAATTACAATTGTATATATCGACGCCATATTGTACATCATGATAATACCGGATCATTTTATACAAGGGAGATGACAAGTAGTGATTTGTATGCGGCGTTTTATAGTGAAACGTTTGTTTGTGACGGGAGGCAATTCTTGGTATATTTAGTTCAACTAAATTTAGTAGGTAGGAATTATCAGATAAGTTATGAATTGTTTTAAACAAGTCAATAATTGATGCTATTTTGTGTTTAGTGTGGATAGATTTTTGATTAAATTCGTCTAGTAGTTCTTGGTAGGAATAATTAAAATCTGGGTAATTTCCGTACTTAAAAAAATATAAATACTTAAGAAATCTCTTCTGAACTTTCTCCAGAATATTAATATATTTTATGTAGTTTGGAGACCAAACTGTTGCACAATACATCATTTTGGGCATTAGTAGTGATTGATATAAACTGAGAATAGGGGCAGTCGATTTAAATTCGCGACAATTTCTGATGATGAAACCAAGTATTTTGTAACAATCCTGTGCAGTCTTCTCTACGTGTATATTGAACGATAACTTGTCATCAAAATATACTCCCAAATCTTTAATACACTGTGTTCGTATAATTATAGAGTTTTTTAATTTATAATTATATAAAATAGGCGTATTAGATCTAGTGTACGAAATGATATTACATTTTGAAATATTTACACTAATATTGTGCGAGGTACACCACTCGTTTAGGACTGACAAGTTATCTTGTAAATTAACAGCATCGTCATAATCATTGATTACATTAAAAAGTTTAATATCATCCGCATAGATCAAATATTTACAATTTAGCAATTCACAGACATTATTTACAAATATTAAAAACATTAAGGGGCCTAGGTTGGAACCCTGAGGCACCCCACTACCAGCGATGTAGACTTTAGATTTCTTACTCATATATGAAACAAATTGTTGCCTGTTTGATAAATATGAGGAAAGAACGGATATGACATTGCCACTTATATCACAATTTTGGAGCAGAGAGATTAAAATATCGTGTGGGATTCGATCAAAGGCTTTGCTCATGTCTGTATAGATAACATCAACCTGTCTCCCTCTTTCTAAATTACCAGATATGAATTGGGTTATATTTATTAAATTGGTTTGGGTTGATTTCTTTTTCATAAATCCATGTTGATTAGTGTTTAGGGTGTTATTTATTTTTGAATATATATATTCGGTGATAATTGATTCAAAAATTTTACTAAAATTGGATATAAGTGCAATTGGTCTGTAATTTCCTATGTTAGTCTTGTCTCCCTTTTTTAGGACGGGGCAAATTCGTGTAGTCTTCCAGCAGTCAGGGAAAATACCGTTAGATAGTATTATATTAAAAATATATGTTAAGGGTTTAACAAAATAGGTAGCACAGTCCTTTAATAAAAATGCTGGTATATAGTCCGGACCCATAGTTAATTTTGGTTTTAATTGACGGAGACTCCTAAAAACTTGATCCTCGGAAATATAAAAGTTTCCTAGATTGTGTTGACACGATTTTGGGGTATAGTTGTCGCCATTGGGTACATATGAGGACTTAAATTGTTCTGCAAAACCTTCAACAATATCTGCAGGGGTTTGGAGAGTGATGCCATCGCGTGTCATGCAGCCCGGGATGCGTGATTGAGCCTTCTTGTTGTTTACGTAGGTCCAAAATTTTTCAGGGTTCCTGACGATATTATCTTCAATACCGTTAACATATTTACGGTAAGCTTGTCTTATCTTTTGTCTTGTAATGTTACGAATGTTTTTAAATTCTACTTCATGTACGCCTTCACGTCCTTTACATTTAATTAAGTGTTTCTTTCGTTTTATCAATGATATAATTTCAGAATCAAACCATGGCGTATAAGTTTTCCTTTGAGGATTATGTTTAATGCGTTTTGGAACCCATTTATTCAAAGTATTGTATAAAGTACTATAAAATAAATTACAGCAATCATGTACGTTGGATGATGATTCTATATCCGACCAGCTTATCTGTGAAATTTCTTGGTAGAGGAAATGAAGATTCGCCGCTTTAAAGTTGTATTCATGTTCACTTTCTGGTGGCAAAAAGTTTATGTTTTCATGACATGAAACTGCTAAATCGATAAATAACGATGGATGATGTTGGTCTTCCTCAACAAGGTGACATAAAGATGTTTGGACATTGCAGATTTCGTAGGATGATAAAACTAGGTCTAAAAGCCTGTTATTTGTATTAGGTACAAAATTATGATTAAGTAAATTATTTAAATTTGTAAAATTTAACAAAGGTAAAATACTGTTATGATATTCTCCGTGATTAATGAAATTAATGTAAAAAGGTAAGTTAAAGTCACCTACTATTAAAATATTATTTAGGTTAAAATTTTGTTCAATTGATTCAAATAAAAGGTTATAATTATCAAGTGTAGTTTGCGGAGGGATGTATAGACATATAATTATCAAAGTATTTTTGCTTATATTTACTTCCATAGCAATTATATCAATATTTTCAATATTAAAGGGAATCGACAATGGAAGGAATTTGTAATTGTTTTTTATAGCAAGTAAAACGCCGCCACCTTTACGTATTTTCCTGTCAACTCTGTGTACAAAATACTGATTAGGAAATAGTTCACTGTTATAAACACCATCCTTTAGCCAAGTTTCTGTCAGTGCGATAACGTCGAAATCATTGATTAATACATTATTGTATAATTCACTGGTTTTGCTATTTAATCCATTAACATTTTGATAGTAGATGTTCAGGTGTGTTGTCTGTTGAGAAGCATTTAGTTTTCCTTTTTTACAATTTTAGGAATTCCCCGGATATATTTAATGGTGATATTCTGTTCTCCAACCTCGATGCGTTTATTTAATTCTATTTTCAATGCTTTTAAATGATTCTGTTGCAACGGCGTTAGATCAGACTTTATATTAATGCCGGTTTTTATAGATTTGCTTTTAATTAATAATTGTTTGGCATGTCCTTCATCAGTGAACACCACTTTTATCGGGCGGGGCTTGTCTGATATTTTGCCAATTCTAATGACTTTTATGGGATTTATATCTATTACTCCTTTACACATATTTTTTAGGTTGGTAGTATCATCTACAATTTTCTCGGCAGTATTCGTTTTTTTCGATTCGGGAAGGTTATAAACAATAACGTTTCTGGATCGGTTCTTTTGCTCCTCGATTTCTGAGATAAGCTCAGTTGTATTCTTGTAAATATTATCCTTAGACTTCAATAATTGATTTTCCTGTTCTAGTGCTTTAACTCGGTCTCGGAGTTCATTGATTCCTGCGTTTATTGAGGATATGAATTCATTCTTAAAAATTTCGAATTGAATTTTAATTTGTTTTTCGATAATATTGGCAATAGTAGATTCCAATGAACTTATCGATACATTTTGTGCTTGAGTGGCACCGCCTATAGATGAACATAGATCGCATAACCATTTGTCTCCATTGTCCTTTTTCGATTCTTCTAAATAATAGTCAATTTTAGCATCAGGGATATTAAGACATGTTGCATGTTTCCATTTTTTACAATTGATACATTTAAGGCCTATTGTACGGGGACCAAAGTTCTTATTACATGTATCGCAAGTAATTACCATTTTAACGGAATAGATTTTTAAATATGGCAGGACAAAAAAACAAGGCCACAAGCACCCAGGGGCCGGTCAGGGTGACTAACAACACAAGACAGGTAGGCCACGGAAAAGATACAAAATAAAACAGAGGTAAAGGACAATTTGTGAGTTAATATCTATTAATCAATATATGCAACACAATAAGCAGTTAAAATGTAAACAAACGTGACCCATCCAAGGTATAGGTTAGCTTAATATTTATATTTTAAATAAATTAAAGATAAAGTTTATAGTACAAACCAATGTATATTTTTAATAATTGGGGTATATGGAAAATTGCACCAGGATGCGATTCAATTAAACACTGTTCTAATAACCTTGCTTGCTATTGCAATATCACTAGAGATGAAAGACATTTCTGTCATAATAAAAGGTTATAAATTTCGACCAATAACCAATATCGGAGTATACAATTACTATAACTCACTAAAGTATGTTGATTTTGGGTTTATATATTCAGATCGAATGGACTGCAATGATCGAGCAAAACAGTTTATTAACATACTAGTTAACTATTATAAAGCCTTCCCAGAAAAACTTGTCTACGGTAGGAAACTCAAAACACCAGTACACTGGTTTAATGAAGATTTAAAGCATATGCGAGACACATTACACCTAGTCAGCGAAGCCTATCTAAAAAATCCAACAGATAACATGAAACAATTGCGCGATAATCTTAAGGTTGAATACAGAAAATCCTTGATTCATGCTAAAATCACTGCAAACGATAACTACATTAAACAATCAGACAATAATATAAAATGCATGTGGAAATTAATTAATAACAAGCGAAACGGCAATAACAACAATGGGTCCCAAGACACGGATATTACTGCAGATATATTTAACACTAATTTTATTAAAGTGATAGAGTCCATATCAAACAATATAGCCAACACAAATTCTGCCCGTGTCACTCTACTATCGACGAGACATTGTACATAATATTTTAAATTTCATGAGGTTTCACCTGCGGAAGTTCGAAATATTCTAAATTCATAATAAATTTAAAAATACGAAAACATTTCGTGAATCTACAACAATGAGTCTTACTAAGACTACAAAACAAATTAATTTGAAACAACTACTTCTCTAGCTAATACTTCGACAGACATTGAATAATACAAATTTAAAATCAATTTTATAATAAAGCTGTACTGAAGAGAGCGAAAGTTCGAAACACGTGTCTGCAGATGATTATAAACTTGAATGCTAGATTTTTTAATTGCTTTTGCTAATTTAATTTAATGAAATCAGTTTAAAATTCATTTTTCATAATTTTTCATGTTATAGTTACATTTAAACAATCTAAAGTACATTTTTATCATTTATTAGTTTATTCAACAGAAATAATTTCATTCAAATTAGTGTTGCTTTAATAGTTGTACTATTTGTAACACGCAAATTAATTTGTATTATTCAATGTCTGTCGAAGTATTAGCTAGAGAAGTAGTTGTTTTAAATTAATTTGTTTTGTAGTCTTAGTAAGACTCATTGTTGTAGATTCACGAAATGTTTTCGTATTTTTAAATTTATTATTTAATTTTCTACAACGAACTAAAGGATTTTAATACATTTTATTATTCTAAATTCAATTAAGAATAAAAGGACACAAGATATATATGGCTTATCAATCAGAGCATAAAAGCAAATATATTTCCAAATACTCTCAAATAATCTAAATGTTTACCTATATTCAAAAAAGGAGATCCTAATAACCCCAATAATTATCGACCCATTTCTATTATACCTGTCATAGCTAAAATCTTTGAACTTGTATTATACAAACAAATGTTAAACTATCTCGAGAGTAATGACTTGCTTTCTAAAGAACAATTTGGGTTTAGAAATGGAAAAAACACAGTCCATGCGTTAGTTAAGATAGTGGATGATATTTTAAGAGGTCTGGAAAAGAAATCATATGTACTAACCAACTTTATTGATTTGTCGAAAGCATTCGACTGTGTTTACCATAGCCGACTGATTGAAAAGTTATACTACTACAACTTTTTACCATCCAGCTGCTGAATGATTATGTCATATCTATCAGGCTGAAAGCAAGTAACCTTTTACAAGCACAGCAAGTCTTCAGAAATACCAGTGACAGTCGGTATTCCACAAGGGTCACACCTGGGACCCTTACTCTTTATATTATATGCAAATGATTTTCCATATCCATTTAATGATAGCAGTATTAGTATGACGCAATTTGCAGATGATTATACCATATCTATCATTAATCATGACCTCGATGATTTGTTGCTGAAGGAAAACTATGTTTGTACAGTAGCTAAAAATTGGTTTTCTCACAATAAGTTAAGCATGAATAATGAAAAGACTGTAAGAATGATATTTTCACTCAAAAAGGATAATGAATTAATATTAGAGTACTAAACAAAATATCTTGGAATATTTATAGACAGAAACTTGAGATGGGATGTACATGTGGAGAAAGTTGCAAATAAACTTAGTAAAAACATCTACTTGCTGAGAAACTTGACAAAATGTCTATGTCGCAATGTGGTTAAAGCAGCATACTTTGCACTTATACATTCACACTTCTCTTATGGTGTCTTATTGTGGAGTCATTCTGCAGCCGCAAACAGAATATTTGCTATGCAAAGACGAGCCGTTAGGATAGTGTTTGATCTTGGATACAGGGAGGACTCCAGGTCTGTTTTCAGCAGGTTTTGCATTATTACCTTTCCTAGTCAATACATACTTGAATGCTTATTATGGGCTAAGGAAAAGCAACCTCAATTCTTGAAAAGTAATACATTCCACGAATATAATACTAGAAAAAACAAACTCATTAGACCTGAATATAACAGACTCACAAAATCACAAACCGTACCGCGTTATTACGCACCAGTATTCTACAATATATTGCCTGAGCATATCAAAACACTTGACTGCAAATCTTTTAAACGTACAATTAAACAATATTTAATAAACAAGGCCTTTTATAATATAAATGAATTCCTAATCGAACTGATTTAATGTCTAAATATTTTACATCGTCTTTATATTAATATTAATCGTACTATTAGTTTCTATAATTCTATATCTACTTGTAAATGACATATGTAAAACTTTTGTTATAGCACAAAAATAAATTATTATTATTATATATATGCGGTAATATGATCAAAAGAATTTTTGTCTCTTGGTAATTAAAAAGAGCGGAGCCAACGTTTAAAACTGTTAAAGGCCAGTCGCAAATATCACAGAGGATCAACAACTTTTTTCTAGCTACAGAGTAGCAAGGGTGCAGGATAAATTTTGCTTGCGAACACGCATGGCAACATCAATAGTAGATATCTGTGCCCTTCACGGATGAATCAAGGTTCCGTATTACTCATTGCAATAGCCGAGTACGTGTTTGCAGATGTCTATGAAAACGCTACGCAGCTGCTACTATCCAAAAGATGGATATCGAAAGATATGGAGGTAGTTCAGTTATGGTTTGGTGTGGGATTAGTGTCGACAGTAAAACCGACGTGGTTGTAATTCCAAGAAATCTTAATGCTAATCTCTATGTTGAAATTGTCTTAAGAGAACATGTTGTCCCTGTGGCATATGGAATAGGTTCAAATTTTTTGAGAATGCAGAAACACAAGACCACTGCGCGAATAATTTTAGACTTCCTACAAGAACTGGAAATTCAAACAATGGTGTGGACTTCATTAAGTCCTGATTTAAATCCATAGAGCATACTTGGTATATACTTGACAGACGTGTTTTTGGTCGTCCCGCATCCTCCTCAAGACCACAAGAAGACCTTCGAAGACTTTTGCGAAGCATGCCAAGACGGTTATTCGTGCTACGGGAGCATATTCTCGTCTATAAGAGTACTTGTTTACTTGATGCTGATACTTCCATATGTTTCAGATGTTCTCAATTTTATTTGTATGTAATTTCCCATTTGAATTTTATGGAGGCACAAATTAGTGACCCGCTAATTGTTTTGAATAGTGTATGTTGTGTATGGGTTTTAATACTTAGGAAAAAATGAAATATTGTTCTCGTTATATTTCCCAAATTATTTGTATTTAACTGATAGTTTGAAATCCTGACAGTTTCTGCAAAAGTGTGGTAAAAATAGCGTTGAATAAACAACATATTGGCGTGCATTAATCAAGTCAAGAATTAATAAGGATATTTTATGACTAGCTTTAATATTAATTTCGATGTAGCATGATGTTTTTGATAAGTTAAAAACTTATTCTTATTCATAAAAATGTTCAATTTTATTTATGACCTTATTTCAGATTCATTTATCATATCTTAGACAAATATTGAAAATTTTAATTAAAAAAATTAAAAATAATACAATTTATTTTTGAAATAATCTACAATTACTTCTGACTAAAATGATATGATAATGACTATGATTTTCTAGCATGAACATATAAAGATTTATCACAACTTATCTATATCTAAAAGTTTACGGTTAAACCTAATTAGTCTTAAAAATTAAAAATTAAACCTGCATCCTAAGATTATTTTTAGAAAAAATAATTAGGAGTAACCAATAGTTTAAGCACACAAGACTGTGTTTTTTTCACAAAAGTGAGATAAAAATACAAGTCAGAAAAATAAAGTAAAAGACGATGCACGTGGTGGAAACGCTAATGGCCAGAATTTGTAAAGTTAAAAACTAATTTTATTTAACAAACTGAATTACCGATCTAATGTTTATTTCAGCATCATTTTTTCATTTACATTTACATTTACATTTACAAAAATCGGGATACAGAAACATTATAATAGTTACGAATATCGTATTCATTCATTAATGGAGTATAAGCTATTCCAATTTTGAGATTTTTAACATGGAGGACAAAGCTGATAACAATGTTTTTTTTTTAGTATTTTATAATATGCAATACAGTCTCAAATATAGCAGAATAGGTCTTGAAGCAGTGTGCCAACAATTATTCTCTATAAAAGATAACTTATAATGCATACTATAAGGGATGAATCAGCTTTGGCAGTGAGATAATTCTCTTTAACTTAGTTATAAAATTGTTTAAATTATTTTTTGTAAACATCACACTAGACCAAAAAACAATTTTAAATCAGATATCCTTGTAACGAAGACCTAGATTTCAGTAAGGGCAATACATTTAAGAGGCCTTACTCACATAAATATTATATTAGCATATTAACTTCGTAATATCATTTATCAACCATTTATTAATTAATTTTGTATACTGTACAAGTTCTATTAATAGAAATATACATTAAACACATAGATAAATACAAGTAAATTAAACATTTAAAGCATAGAACATAAAGGCGGAGTTCAAGTTGGCAGATGGCAATGTTGTTCATCAAGCAATTCTGGCTACAAAAGTAATATTTCTGGCGTATATTTCTTGATGACATATGTTCCAATCCGCTTTTTCCAATCTTCACCATCAACCATCAAATTCCTTTGTGTAGCAGAACGCACTTCCTGCTCTCACTAAACTAGGTCACCCAAATAAATAAAATAAACTAAAATAAATGTACAAATATTAACTAATCGCTTACATTACTTTTCCATCAAAATAGATCAGACATTTTAAGTTTAAATCCTTAAACGTTATTATGCTCCTCGTCGAAATCAGAATATCCTGCTGAAACTTTATTAACCTCCTGATTCTCTATTTAAAAAATTCTTTCTTATAGAAGCAATTAACTTAAATTACTTACTAATAAATACTACATTATTATAATTTCACTTTGTATTTTCATTACAAATACATCAATTTGGTATAGCACATAAAACGGGCAAATAATTCAGTTTTTCCTCTTCGTTATTTTTTTTCTTTTACTCATGGCATTTATATTGTGTCGGCGCACACGATGCATTTATAATGTGCGGAATTAAAATCGGCGCTCACGTCTCATGTTAAAATGCCGTTCCGAGCGTCGCGACGCCACTAGACGTCGCCCGTTTTAATTTCATCGCCGACTTTAATCTGTACACATTTAAATTTTCAGGTAAGTATTCCTTAATTTCTTTGTATTTCAAATTGTACTGCGCAATGAAAAATCTAGGACGTGGCGTATTAAAAATGCAAATGTAATTTATTTTTTATTATTATTAAGAAAACTCTATTCTACCAACAAATTATAATTTGCTTGCACATGTGATGCAAGGTGGAAGTTAATAAATAAATAATTTATTTTAAATACTCTATGATTGTATACAGTAATGGAAAAATATGCAGAACCAAGTAAATATCTTTAAAATGACGTATTTCAGTAAATTGGGTATATGATTTTAATTGTTTTACCTATTTTGCACTGTGCTTGACAGTAGTTATAGAAATAAGTAAGCACTGTTTGAGTTTGACTTTGAACGTACAACTACCGAATTAAGTGAAAGTGAAACAATAGAAATATTAATGTGAATTGGGTGTAGGGAGAAGAGAAGAATGCATCAAATAGGTAGAAATCTTTTTAATACTGTCCATTCTAATCGTCGAATATAACGGTCGGCAGTGTCCAAAACTGTGCAAACGTATAAAAACAATTCAGCAATTTGCCAAAAAGTGGACGGTTAGAAAGTGCAAAAAAATAATTCAAAATACTGCCAAAACATACAGCTGTCGTTCAGTGAGGATATAAAAGTGATAAAAATATCATCTATAGGGATGAAAAACCATAGGTCGATCGCCAATGAAGAAGAAGAGAAGCAGGATAAAAATTGTTATGTTGTAATATTTTAATACTATATTTAATAAAGTTGTTTACCTCTCTATAATTTATACATAATTTGCCTAGTTCAGGTACTCTTCGAAAACGATTTCGATAGACCTTAAGAATTTTGTGAAATAGTCGTAGATATTTACAACTGTGACTAGAGTTTTGTAAAAAAATTGGTATTTTTTAGACGAGGCTGCATTTTTTTTTTGGTACGGTTAGATGCCGCTACTGGTCAAAAGTAATCATCATACAAGAGTCTCTTATGCAACACTTCTTAAAATTAAACGTTTGGACTGAAATTTACAACAGAGCTTTTGTGTGTCTAAAGTGATTCCAGTACTGGAGGTAAAGGAACATTTACAAATACTCGTAATATCTGGTTTTAGCATGACGGGGCACCATACCATTTCGCTCGTATTGTACGAAATCGTTTAAATAGGAATTTCATTAAAATTTTATTGATAAAAGTGATACTTATGAATATCCAAGTAGCTATCTTAATACATTGGATTATTTTTTACAATAAATAAAAATACTCAGTATAAAACAAATTGTAATTTAATATGCAGTAAATAATTTACGAAAATTTTAGTCGTCCCTCAACTATTCAGGAACTCCGTAGTC
The DNA here is from genome assembly GCA_963969525.1 of Ontholestes murinus. Taxonomy (NCBI): domain Eukaryota; kingdom Metazoa; phylum Arthropoda; class Insecta; order Coleoptera; family Staphylinidae; genus Ontholestes; species Ontholestes murinus. Next base: position 52,522,086 of record OZ018392.1, on the reverse strand, counting down.
GGTGTTACGTGAAATTCTTGGTAATAACCCGGCACTAACACAAATCGGGAATTATTAGGGCGAACTTTTCTTACTTGCATATACATAAGGGAAATTTTTAAGTGGTCGTAAAATCCGGGGAATTATTCCACTTTACGTGCGATCGTTTCACAGCCTCGCCTCGATTCCGATCCGATGCCGTAATAAATATATGTTATTTCATGCTATGTTACCTCATAACGTGGTATTTCATGTCCTCACGTGAGTTTTCGAGTTGATGGTAACGAGCAATCAACTGGAATACTTTTTTTGTTCTATATTTCAGCTTGTAATAATTAAAACAACAAGCACGTCAATCATTATCTTAAGGAAACCTATTTAGAATGTGATAAAGAAAATTACTTTTATTTTTATGAATCATAATGTGATGGCAAACATTTAATTGCTTTTGTAAATCGTATAAATTACGACACACTTTAATCATTTGATCAAAGTGGAAGTAAACGGTAATTTATTTAATTTGTTTATTCTTCGCTATACTAAGCTTAGAATCAATCATTACAGAATTAGCAATGATATACTTCGGTTGTAAATTAGGAAATTTACACTTATTTACATAAATACTTATTAAGATTTTATTGAATTTTCACGGAATTTTTGTCACAATTAAAGCTATTTAGAACAATTATTATTGAAAATTATTAAACATTTTGAATAATAAATGGCATTGTTATTCATATTAATAATAAGTAAGAGGATTTATGATCAAAAATCAAATTTTACACCTACGATTGATATTTGTTTTATAATCCCCTGGAATGAAGTGGATCGATCCCCTTTTTACGAATGTGTGGTTTCAATTCAGGGGATTTATAAATAAACCTCAATTGAATGCTTGAAATTTTATTTTTTATCGAAAATTCGTTTACTGACAATTTAACAATATAGTGGTAATTATATTATAGTTATTTAAGGTATAAGTGTAAAAATAGATACTTTATTGCACAAACTGGCGTTCGTGCAGAAGTACAATAAAAAAACATTTTACACCTGTGCCTTAAAAAATTTATCTTGGATTCTGCAGCAATTTTCAAAGAATTCATATGAGTAATATTTTGCAAATTTCATTTCAATTATTCAATGAATACAATTAAACATATTTTTTAAGTGCATCGTAGAAATTTGTTGCTATAATATTTTCATCTGTCAAATTTAACATTTCTGTGCCTTAAAAACAATTTGACATTTTTGTGCAGTAAAATCGTAAAAAAGCACTAGTGCTTGAAAAGGCCAATTTTGCAAAGAAAATTGATGCGAAAAGCTTTTACTCTCTATAAAATCGTAGATAATATACAGAAAACTGGTATTTCAGGTTTTGTTTTTTTTTCTATTAGTTGAAATTGGGCATGCCCTAATAATTACACAATTACTTACTATATTGCAATCGATTTTGCTTTTGACATTTATGAATGTATTTTGCATAATTAAATTAGAATTAGAAATATATTGTTGCTGGCATCGTTTTAATTACTCATTATTATAACATAAGATCAAACCAAGAGTGATGAAAGAAAAACGTTTTATTTGTAGTAATAAAACTTAAAAAAAATATTGATAGTCATAAATTATATCCTCTTTTGCTTTCTCATACACCACGGCATTCTTGAAAACTAATGTTAATTTCTCATTCATAACCAGTTGCAACATCTCAGCTAAAATTTTGTGATTTTTATTCTTAAGTACCTCGTCCATTATGCATACTTAACTATTGATATAGCCTCCAAGAAAAAAATACAATCCTACAAATATAGCTATCGAGAGGACCAGAGAATGTTACCAAATCTTGAGATCACACGGTTACCAAACAATTCTCAAACAGCTTCTAATAATTATATTTTACTACGTACGCAGTGGCAGTATTACACAACATCTCTTTTAAATTTTCCAACTTTTTATTATATCAAACTCTTCTTTGTAATCTGATTTGTTTAATTTTCTCTAGTATTTGCTCGAGAATATTAGCAGCTGCTAGAGAAAATAATTGAATAGTAGTAGTATGTTCATTCCGTTGTCTAAACTTTAAATATTATAATTTAGATATTTGATTGTAGAGGCTTTTACTTTGTGATACATATTTTATAACTTTAAATAAAATAAAATAAAATTTGTTTATATCACACACTTTATTATTTCAGTGACTATAGTTTCGACACAATTTAGCTGGTCATTATCAAACTAAAGAGTTTGTTAGTTTTAATGACCAGCTAAATTGTGTCGAAACTATAGTCACTGAAATAATAAAGTGTGTGATATAAACAAAGTTTACTTTATTTTATTTAAAATTATAATTTAGGTCTAATAGAATACTTGTTACAGTCGCACGATGTATCGTCTTGGATTTACGTTATGACTTTTAAAAGAAAAGCTGAGCGTGGGCAAGTAAATTATTCGTTATAAACCTGCACATTATGTTGAGCTAGGCCGTACCTTATTCTTCAACATCTATTATCATATAGTAGGTTGTACATGCAACCTAATCAACAAATGAAACATTCATGTTTCCATTCACCTATGCAAAGTTCTAAAGCCGTAGAGTTCACAAACTGCAACACCGATTTACCTAAAATTATAAGCAGATCTAAGTCATAATTACATCCATTCTATTCATGTCCAAATCAACAAAATTTGATATTCTTTATCGATTCATTAGTGAACTGAAAGGTGACTTCAAGGACCTCACCTTTTTATATAAAATAAATCATTAACTCAAATTAATATAATAGAAGGAGAGGAAATAGGCATTACTGGCTACTTTATAGAAGATGTAACATGAGAAGAAGCAAAATGATTATTCATTAAGTTAATCGATCCTGCCCTAGTCGTTAATAATGAAAAGGCGGTGATTTTAATAAAATATTAAGATGAGATGCATTTGCTTTAAAGAAATAAATTACTGTTTAATAGGAATTTCTTTCCTTTGAGTGAAGAGTTGAGAAAGACAATTATTTTCCATTACTGTGCTAAAATATTTACAAAAACTCTTCTATAGTAAATGAGCAGTTCAATACAAGGATATTTTTTTACACATTTTTTGAAATGTTTACTATTCAGCTTTCTGAGCGGGTTCGGTCAAATCTGATATACGGAACATGAAAGTTATTTTTGGTTCGTATGTTATGATAATTAATATCTGACACATCAGGCCATGTAGTATGTATACACTCGGAAAAGATAAAATTTTTAATGTTTGAAATAAATCTTTTGTTTCACTTCTGTAATGGATTCTACAAATAATTCTAATTATTTTTCTTTGTAAACGAAAACTTTTGTCAAATGAAGCTGAGTGGCCCCCAATTAGTATACCATATGTCATTTTGGAATGAAATAGTGCATCCAGTAAGAAATACTGAAAAGCATCGATATTTCTAAACAAAAAGATAAGAGAATTTAGATGTTTAGCAAGTTTGTCACAATGTGTAAACCAAGTTAAAGTTGGTTCAAAATGAGGTCCCAGTAACTTCTCCCTGTATTTTTTATAATACGGATAAATATTGCGAGTTCCAAAGGTCTTGATATTTGTTTTTTCTTTATTTAGGGCAAGTTAATTAGCGGCGAACCAGCAGCTCAGCTGTTTCTTTATATCATTCGTTTCACATAATAGAGTTTCCATATTTAAATTGGAATTTAAAGCTGAGGTATCATCTGCATATAATATCAGGTTTGTCTCATTAATGTTTTTATCCAATATTAGGATTGATGAGGCTTTTACTTGGTGAAATTCCATTATTTAGGTGATAAATAACACTTGGGTTTTGAGAATTGACACAATTTAATGTCGATTGACTGCAACAATTATTTTGCCACACAGAAACTGATAAAGCCATGTGTTTTATTTATCATTTTATTATAAAAAATAATGGCCCTACAACTAACCCTTGCAATACCATAAGTTAGGATCATTGAGATCATTAAAAAGTCAAAATCCGCTTCGAGTTTAAAATACGACAATCTACTATTTGTTTCCAATTTCTCGACAGTAAACTTTCTTTGTGGAAATCTTTTATTTAGATATGTTTCAATTTTATTAGCACTAGCTTCTGGTTTGGCACGTCCAATATGTAGCCACGCTTTTTGAGTTCTTTCACTAAAGTGAGTTTCTTTTAAAACAGATATTTTTATTCTGCACTGACACTGGTTTGTTGTAAACGCGCGCGGATTGTTACGCCGATGAGTCCGATGCAATTTTTCGACACCACTTTGGTCCATTTCTGCTCTTGTACATCGTCCACAATAATCGAATTTAAATTGTCTATTGATGGTTCAACAACGCATTTTGGGTTGTCTATTTTTAATTTCGCTGTTAATTTCTGATTAGCCATTTTTAAACGCTTATTTTCTTTTTTTAAATGTATTTTTTTCTAATAGCAGGATGTTTGATAATTTTAGTTCAGCTATAAGATCAGAATAGGCTTTTACAAGTTCACTGGAATACTCAAAATTGTGCGATATTTCCTTATTAATGTCCTCTGGTGAAGGAGCCTGGAGGGTAGATCATAGAACACTGTACATACTTCACTCCCGATTTTGCAATATAGCCTTAGTAGCAACGCCATTACTTCGCTTTATTATTACGTTTCTTAGAAAGATCATAATCACCACTTTTTGATTCACAGTAGTAGATTTTTAACCTATTGACAATTGCAGTGTTACTTATACACGTTGTCCCCTGAAATTTTGAATATGGGTAATGTAATGTGTTTGTATTATATCTCGATTATTATTATTGGTTGCTATAGTTGTGGATGCAATATGCATGCCAATTTGACATTTTGAGCTATAATGTTAACAGAAATTTTATGATCATCTGGAATATTGTTTGGCCCAACAAGGAGATCTAAGCTATTTATTAAACTAACCTGTTAATACAAAAACCCATATAAAATAATTATCTCGCATACCAGATTAAACCAAATCACCCAAAGTCACAAGGACGTCAAAAGGAACGACCAAGATTCCATCTCAGAATTTCCACAATAATCCTCCCATCGTCTTTGTTCAGCACATCGTCACCATAATCAAACAAAAGTGTTGATCAAATTAAACAATATAACTATCAAAAATGAAATTAGTTGGAGAAAATGATACGCCAGATATTTAAGTAATATAATGACTGAATTTAGGAATTGTTTCTTATATCACTATTTTAGATTTTCTGTTTTTAAATACACATTTATATTCATCGCAATTCAATAATTTAATGAGTTAGTAACAAAATGCACCCATGTTCCAAACCAGAAATCAGTTTGATTATTTAACAGCCATAGTAAAACAATCCAGCCAAATAGGATATATCAAGCTAGCAAATAAGCCAGCAACATAGAAGAAAATGAACTTTTAGGCAAAAGATTAATTGGCCCAATACTAGACCACGTGCATTTTCAATAATATGCGATGAAAATAGCCTGCTCCTGAATAAATTATAGTTAAAAATGAATAGAGCCAATTAAAAGTATTATGAGGCTTTTGGCTATGCCATGACCTTATCAAAAATTAACATGAAAAGTGAATATTGGTACATTCCTATAAACGAGGGCTCCAAAATTCATATGTCTTTATCTACTCTAGAGGATCGTCACTATCAATTTAAAATGATGATGCTCCAGCTAGTTCTAAGAGGCGCTTATTAATATGATCCACAAATTTATTATGATAGAATCACTCTCAGACCATCGATATATACGATTCGACATCGATTCAGAAAAAACATCAAAAATCCAATACAGAAACCCGAGGAGAACTGACTTGTACCTGTACAAAGAGGTACTAACCAGCCGAATCGGAAACTTTCTAACAGTAGCGGTAACATGGACTCATCACCACGGCGTTTGAAACTGCCCAAGAATTACCAAACCTATCTCAACAACATCTTGGTAGGGCAAAGTTATCACCAGAAAGCTATTTCTTATAGCCAAAAGAAACTGTTGATAAGCGCAGTACAAGGAGGCCCTCACAGTATATAACAATGCCATTACAAAAAGCCAGGACAGACTCTTGATAAAAATTCTTTGGGAACATAGAGAGTCTCGTCTATCAAGATGCTCAGCTAAAATAATGCTGGGCTCACTGCTGCCTAAAAATGTAAAGTACACACACTCGGTAGAAGGAACCCTGCAAATATTACTACAGACGTACTTCCAGGCTTCTGTAATACTTAACAATCCTGTTTCCGAGGACCTAAGCGAGCCCAACACAGGGGATTCAAAACGAGACTTGGATACAAAGAAAACAATAATGACATTAAGGGGGGAATTCACATGTTCAAATCATTCAAATGACCAGGTCCTAACATGATATATCTTGTCATGTTACATCAGCTTGTCGACATTTATTCTAATGTAGAAAAGCTAGTCGACAGGCAAATACGTTAAGGAGCCCTATATGACTTAACTTTATATCATCAACAATAGGCCTACCAAGCAGGAACGTCATGTGAACTAGCAATCTACCAGCTAGTAAGCAGAAGCAAAAGGAACATACAATGCATAGACATTGCATTAAGAGCCTTTCTGTACATTGAAAGGGCTTTTGACAATACAACCTTTAACTCCATAGCAGCAGCAATGAAGAAAAGACGAATTAATCGACAAGTCCAACAATTTGTAAACAAGATGCTCAGAAGCTGGACTATAACAACTACCCTATTTCAGTGAAATTGGTACCGCCGCTGGGGCAACTAATATTGAAAGCTACAACCTCGCTTTTAATACATTAGGGTCTATATTGCTGCATCCAACGTCAGAATGTGAAATCGAGGGAATAATTCGTACAATGAAATCAACTTATACTAAAGATATTTATGGCATATCTGCGGCAGTTCTTAAGTGTACATTAAAAAGCATTGTAAAACCACTAACCCGAGCCATCAACAAAGCACTTTCAGATGGTATCTTTCCATCATTGTTAAAAATAGCCAAAATTATCCCGACACACAAAAAAGGAGATCCACACGAGCTAAGTAATTACAGACCGATTTCAATACTACCGTTTTTTTCAAAAATATATGAAAGAGTCTTATACAACCTTATACTAAACTTCTTCAAGCTTAAAGAAATCCTCTGTAAGGAACAATTTGAGTTTAGAAAAAATCTCACAACCTCAAATGCGATTTATCACTTTTTAAACTTTGTTCTAAACAATCTTGACAAAAACACTAAAGCTCTATCAATTTTTATTGACCTAACAAAGGCATCTGCTTGTGTACCATATAAATTATTACTTGATAAACTAGCAGCATACGGTATGCGAGGAAATTGCTACCACCTCCTAGCATCGTACCTCACTGACAGAAAGCACATAACCAGTGTATATATTGAAAATAAGCTTTATAATTCACAGATACCACATACATTTGTAGGTGTACCTCAGGGAAGCATTTTGGGGCCGCTATTGTTCCTAATATTTGATAATGATATGCATTTTGCTACAAATGCTCATTTGGCTTACGACACGACAATACATTTTGAAAAGAAAAGTATAAACAGTTTAAATAGTGCAGCCAATCAAACCTTAGATGAACTAAGATCGTGGTTAAATATGAATAACTTAATGATGAACGCATCAAAAATAATAAATTATAAAAATTATAAATTATAGATCACAAATGGGTCAAACAAACATCAAAATAAATGACCAAACAATCGAAGAAACGGATCAAGTACGATTTCTAGGACTTACCATAGAAAATAATTTCAAATGGGATGCACATACTTAGCAAATATGCGGAAAGTTGGCTCGGTATTCATACCTCATATATGCAACAAGAAAAGACATCAAAAGAGGCTGCACGTATTGTATATATGTCTTACTGCCAGCCTCAACTAACATATGGACTATTCTTCTGGGATTGTACCACCGAATCAAACATCCAAAAAGTCTCTTTGGCCCAAAAGAGACTAATTCGGACCATATGTAATAAGAGACCGAATACTAGCTGCAGAGGCTTATTTAAGGAACTAAAAATTATGCCACTCTTAAGTTTATATATTTACGAAACTCTTAAATTTATTAAAACCAACTTACAACTATTTGATATACATCAAACATCACATGAACACAACACCAGATTGCGACTACTTAAACTTCCTAAACACCAACATAGTATCTTTCACAACTCATGTGCAATACAGGGTATTAAACTGTATAACATGATACCTGATAACATCAAAATATTACCTAATAAAATATTCAATAAGAAAATTATAATAATACTAGAAAACAACTGTTTCTTTTCTATACGAGAATTTATTAATTTCTGCGATAAGTGGCCCTAATATATTAAAGCATATAGTTTTTTTATTTTGACCTAAATTATTTTGTTCTTCTGTTTACTTTTATTTTAAATTTAATTAGTACTACTTATTTTTATATATACACACATTTTAATACATTGACTTTGGAGGCTTCTACTTCGTTATACATTTTAATCACAAATTCAACACAATAATTACTTTGTTTTGTATAACAGTTATTTATTTATACGGTTTGAAAAGGATACGTGAATGTATTGAAACCATTGGTCACCGTATAAATAAATAACTGTTATACAAAAAAAAGTTATTATTGTGTTTACATTTTAATACGTTTATTCTAGAATTAAGTTTTAACTATGTCCGTGTACGGTTCAATGCATGTATAATATACGACGACCTTCTGCTGCTACTCAAAAGCCAAAGCATCTATGCACTAGGGTAAGGTATCAAACTTGATGTAGAAAATACTAAGTACCGTACTACGCACGAATGGTAGGGAAGAAGATTGAACTTTAACCTCTTCTGTTTCTCTGTACGCTAATTACGTGTAAATGATACAGCGCTGCAATGTTTGACGGGAAATGCTGTTTTTTTCTTCTTTTTTTTGACTTGGCCTATTTAGTCATTCAGTCACGACGCTCGTTTGGGGAGAAAAGACCCAAACCAAAAGTGCAGCAGTAAAACTTGAAAGACTGCCAAGATGGTCTACTGATTACTAGGGCAATGAAAACAGCGTAGCAATAAAACACATATTATCGCTACCACCAATACATCTAAATGTTATAATGAAAGTGAGGCGGGCAGTCTATAGGATTTACATAAATAAACAAACTTTAAATATAGGGTCATCAAGACCAGCAACATTTAAAGTACTACAAGAAGAAGAGTTCCTAAAAAGGAGGTCAGATTTTACTAAATCGTAAGCAGATTCAAAACAATAATACCACAGTTAAGTTAATAGATAAATGGAATATATCCGGGAACGAGTAAAGGAACCATCTGGTACACAAACGGAGGCAAAAATACAAAAGGAACAGCGTATATAAAGGGGCTGCAACCGAAGCAAACAATTCACGGTTGCTCTGGTAAAACATGCCTCCATCTTCCATGTCGAAATAGATGCCATTGACTTGTGTTGTGACGTGTTCATCACGTAATGGAATCGGGACATAACAAAGGACCAATTACTCTTATGTCGGAAGCCAGACAGCCCTAAAAGCGCTAGCCTAGCCGATAGTTCAGTACAGGCTGGTTATGACCTGCATAAACCGGCTGGAAGCACTGGCGACAACAAGAAAAACACAGCTAGTATAGATACCCAAAGATCAAGGAATTATTGGACACTTAGGGGCCGACTTGGTAGCCAAACAAGTGGCAAGACCTGAACCCGCTTTTGTTATATCCCATGAAAATGGAAGAGAAAAAATCGGACGCAAGCTAGCAGAAGAGCACAAATAGGCATGACACAACGAAAAGGAATACGAGACATTTCCTAGATGGACCGGTATCTGACAACATACTAATGCTGTCAGGACTGAGCAGATTGAAACTAACAAAAATAACAAGACCAATGACTGGGCACTGTGACCTGAAGAAGCACAAGCATAGGATGAAAATCGAGGAAAGCCCTCTGCTGTGGGTGTCTCAGAGAAAACTCCCCAACACCTACTGTGTACATGCGAAGTATAAAGACGACAACGCATGGAGAAATTTGGGAACCCTGTGCTTTCTGAAGAACAGCTCAAGATGCGCACAAAAGAACCACGAAGACCGCAGTGCAGGGATGCTATGAGACACCACCTCCTGAGTAAAAAAAGAACACGTGAGGAAGATAACCAATCCCCAGATTTCGAATTCTTTGCAAGATCATTATTTCGCTGAAATATAAATGTATAGTATTATCGTTAGTTAAAAATACAATACATGGTTAAAACGGATGCATCTTAGATAGTGATCTCTGTAATACTGTTCTACACCACTACGGCAGAAATATATTTGATTCTGTAAACCTGAACAAGGTGCAGAGAACCTACCATATGAACGAACCCTAGTCGCTTATTTCTTGGCTTCTTGGAGGATGGCATTTCAATGACTTTTTGACAGTAAGTTTTAGCTTGGCTAGATCAGTTTAAAAGTCAAAAATAAAAATAAACTAACACACTAATTGCATTGTTTTAATTATTGTGCCGGGAAACCACCAACTGTCGGGCTAACTGTGGGGCTACCGTTATTTACGTAAGACAAACTGTTTCACTGAGATATATGGTAATACTAGCTAACATTTTAAATACTCTAATTACTGCTATCTAAAAATGAATGAAAACATAACGTTCTTGAAGCAACTAGATTATTCGCAAATACCCAACTTTTATAGCACTTTAAAGCTATTTCCGCTTATGATTACTAAGTATTGTCAGGTAGTACGCTACAGTTAGTATCCAATAATAGATAAACATGCCGATTTAGTAAGCGCATGCTCTCTCTCATAATAATATAATAAGTGAACCGTTTTTGGGCCATAGAACTTAATGATATAATTAGTATCACCATAAAGTAGACAATTTTGCAGACCCGAGGCTTAGAGATTATAGTAAAATTAATTAAATCATCATCTTACTATATCACCAATATATGGATTATTATGCGACCTTAGCAAAGCTCGAGGTGAATTTTGAGTATTGGAAGAATTCCAAGTATTAATTAAAAGTGATGCCTCAAAAATGCTTAAGCCAATTTTTTAGAGTTTTATTTATCAGGAGGTGCTTGATGGTGTTAAACACAATTATTATATTATACTGTATTTGGAAGACATAATATTGTTTTTTTAAGGACATTCAAACAATTTGATCTTCAGATCGGTATGGATAAAAGTATCAACGGGAAAGACATTGGGATGTTTATAATATATGAACACTGATAGAACCTAACCACTAAAGAAGTACCTGGAGCAGATTGTAAAACACCTGATCCCGTTAACATTTCGCTAAATTTGTAAATTTCTTGGACATTCCAAGTGGGTAAATGAGTTCATTTAAACACATTTACTAACTTTCTGCAGCTGCACCACTCTCAGTTAAAACTATAATACATGGTTCAATCAAAATTAACAAATTCAAATGATAGAAGAATTAAACCGCCAAGCTTTTAATCAAAGTGAAATTTACATTGGCAAATTGATCTCCAGGAAAGGTAAAATAGATTGACCTCCACATAATCATAGTTCGAATAAATAAGTTCTGTGAACGTAAAATTTTACACTTTGAATATAGATAAATTATAAATAATAAATACTTACTCTTTGAATTAGTCCACTATATATTAACATCCTTTTGGGGCACCCTGTATAAAGTTATATTTACTTTACAAATTAAATTAGGGGTTATTTTTATAAATCACTGCCATTGCAATGATTACATAATATTAGTAAATACTTACCACTCTCGTGATGTATTGTACTTTATGTATAACACGACGAAGTCCCATAATATATTTAAATTAAAATTCAATAATTCCGCCTTGAGACTAGATGTTGAAAGGTGAACGGAAATAAATGACGAGACTAAGTAGAAAACTATTTTATTTCACATTTCGACAATATAAAATGGAATGCTCGAGAAAGGAATCGGAGAACATGTCATATCCTTCCCTTATATAATACAGTTGCGGGTCTGAATAAAATAAGGAAATTGATCCCACTTCTTCAATATGCAACATTTGCTATGCATGGAGGTACCTGATGCGCTGACGCCCATAAGCTCCCCTTCATCATCCACATTCCTCGTAAGCTATGTATACAGTTATATATGTTTCGTTTTTTTTATTATTATTTTCTATACCAGGTATATTACTACAAAATGAAATCGATCTGACGGCCGCCTATAATCGAAAGGAATTCAAGATATGATAGGACACGGAAATATGATACAAAAGGTTTATTAAATAAAATTGTTTCAATTAACGTGACTTTTATTGATTTTTAAAATTTGCATAGAGTTTAAATAAACAAAAATTGCATATTTACCCAAAATGGTATTTCCATACTACTCGCAGTCTGGTGATAAAGTTTAGTTCAGTGCCGGTTGCACTTCCCGGGCTATTCTTACTTTCTGGAGGGAGGATGGATAAGGAAAGAGAATTCATGTTGGGAGATTGTAGGTGATAAATTGAAATATTTAGAGTGAATCGCAATATTCTTACCCTTCTTACAAAACACTGAATAAATATCCATGTGTTCTGAGGATACTGACGTCTCAAATGATAAATATTGTAGTAATATGTTTATAATAGAATACGTTAAATGACCAATTAAATTAAATAATAATAACGTAAAATAATATTAAATAATACTAGTAGAAATCATTTGATTTATTAATATCTTAATTAATATTTTTTTTGTATTAAACAGATTAGTTAGTTAGTTACATAAAAGCCTATAAAAATATTTATTGTTAAAACTTCAATTAAATTCAAAGTAAAATTTTGTAAAATTTATAAGAAGAACAATTGTTTGATTTAATTAAAATAGTTACTTAAAAGGATATGTATTAAAATCAATAATTGACACGTTAACTGAAACATCTTGCGTGTGGTATTAAAAAATAAACTAGGTTAAGGACTGTGGGAAATTCCTTTTTTTTTCATTACAATGGCCGTCCCTCCTAATAATTACATACCTAAATTATATTGCTTATATGCTACATTTTACATAAGATATCAGTCATATTAATTAGAGTCTAAGAGTCGTTCACATCATCACCATTTTAGCGAAGGAAGCATGTATATAAAAAATAGGTAGAAGGTCCGTCGTTTGTTAATATTTACACGGGTAGTCCGGAATTATTAAAAGATCAAAGGCAGTATCACTAGAACAACTAGTATACCCGAACGTATCCGCTGCCTACTTGAGGAATTATAGTAGTCATCATCTTGATGCAACGAATCCATCTGGTCCTCACCTGTAACAATAATTTTTCGATTAATATACAAGCGCGATCTGTCAAGACTTCCGTTTAATAAAATTGAAAATTATTTATTTATGACGAAATGGGAATTTATTAGTTTTGGTGTACATTGATTTTCGATAAAAGTTTACATCCCGTTCAATTAATTTATCGCGGTGCAGCTCGGACATAATTTATTCATACGACTCCATACATGAAAAGCGTAAAACATAATCTGATACACATAAATTTGCTGTTTACTTTTTATCGGCCGCTTAGGGGAAGTCGTTTAGAACTTTGGCACGAAGTAATCGCCGATCGTTCTCAAGTTGAAAAGTTTCCGCGCATTAATTATCGTCTATCGATTATCAACCCATCGAAAACTAAATATCACTAGTTTAAACACCGCGGGTGGAATTAACCTCGCAAGTCCGTACAACTATCGATTTTGTTGAGTACAAAAATAATAAAAACAAATTACAACTTTAAACATTTTACAAAAAATGTGATTTAAATATGCTAAATATTAAAGAATTACGATGTAATTTAAGAATTGTGCAGTATATAACAAGTTGTGATATATTTTCATTTCTGATATTATAAAAGCACACATCAAAGAGACTTGACCAAGAAATGTTTTATAGTGAATGTAAATAAATATACACATTTTAGTATAGAGTATTCATCTGCCTGATTAAGCCACTGTGACGCGAAACATGTTTACAATATATGTGAAACCCTCTCAACTATGTTATTTTATTTCAATTTAAAAACAAACACGTAAATTCTTGGCATTCAAAGGACTTGAATTCAACTCAACAATCTAACTGATATAGAATTTTTAACCCACAGGTTAAAATAGAAGAAGTAATAGTTACTTGATAATTAATGAATTAATTTGTATAATAGTTACTTGGTTCGATCTAAAAAATAAGGAAATTATGTTATTTAAAAATCATTATATACATAAAGACAAAAGACATAAAAATCTCATTCTAATTAGCATGTTAAAGATATTTGTATTCAGGCATTATAATAAACATTGAGTTTATGAGTGCGTTAGCGTCGGTGTTCCGAGGGAAAATTGCGGTGTGAATTTTTCATTGACGTTTTATTATTATTATTGTATACGCACAAGATTTTTAGGGACGCACATTGACGTTAAACATGGTTTATTGGGCCGTTAACTCGACGAGCTGTAATCATTTTTTATTTGTAAGCGCGATTGGATTAATAATGGAAAGCGTCGTAAATTTTATGATCGATCACGTTTTGATGTTCGACAGGAATTTGTAGAATTTGGCCATTCCCTCACCTGTTTAACGTGGGGGAACTTAACGACGCCAATAATATAATTAATTGTCACTTGATACACTATTATTGGCACTCAATCAGTTCTTTATTGAAGGCCAAAGCCATCAATTATATTTTAAGTGTAGATTGTTTGCATTTGTTGGGAAGTTTATTTTAATTGAGTTATTTTCTTCTAATAGACAACGTGCGAAATATTTTCTTAATGAGGTTGTGTGTGTATATATACTACCCCAAACCCTTATATTACGTTATGATCGATGCGTAGCTTGGGTGAGTTAATTTTTCTCTTCGGCGATTAATTGCGGCCAAGCGCAATTGTTAATTAAATCTTAATAAAGCGGTGAAATATGATGCGCTCCGCGGAGAGAACCCGAGCAAGTGTTAATTTGTTATTGGGGAAAAATCGGGGGCTGTAACACCCAGTAGATAAATCAAAGTCAGCCGGAAAACTTGGGGGGTGCAAAACTCACCGGGGCTCCTGGATAAATCCTGATCACCAGCGACGTCGTTCGTTTTCTTCCTGAACTTGCCTGCGAACAAAAAGAGAAAAAAGTAGTAGCCTTAAGACTCTGAGTAATGAACGCACATCGCCTGGTGTCTGATGCGTTGATTTGTAAGTGAAATAAATTATGGCATTGCATGTTTACATGACGTTTCCACCTAAATTCATTCTAAGTGACTCGAAAGTGAGGAATCGTGCCGTTAATCGTGACAGTCTGCGCCATGCTGGGCCTTCAAATATTAATCACTGCGCGAGTTCTCCGGATCGGGCAAAAGCTAAAGACTTTTCACTCTCGAATGCATTCATCATCGCGATTTAACGTTCATCGTGACAAAGAACAAAAACGAGTCGTGTTATAAGAAAAGGTTCGCACGATAAAATTCCTCGACGCTGAATATTTATGAATAGACTTAAGCTCACAAAGAGGTTGTAGAGGAGGTGTCAAATGAAATAATATGTATATCAAGTATTGTGCTTATTTCAATATAATATTAAAATCATTTATATAAGTAACGGTTTTATTTGCATTTATAGCTATGTTAAGTAATATTTTACGTCGTTTTGATTGATATTATAACGAAATTTAATCAATTTTTTATACAAATATAATAATTTATAACTCCTACAACTTAATTTATTTGATGCCATTTTTAACTTTCGTACCTCCATTTATACACAGTTGATGTCTATATAGAGTGTATCAGTGCAGTTGAGAAGAGAAAGCATACATCTATCATATAGTAGTTCATGGTAGGCAACGGTTTCCTGGCACAGTAGTGATGAAGTAAAATAAAGGCAGGAACAAAGAAGAGGATAAAACGTAATTCATATTCTTAATATAGTAACTACATAAAGCAGCAACATTGTTATCTGCTGCTTCATTTTACATTTGCCTTTTATACTTCCGAAATTTGGGATCCAGGTGCTGCCTTCTGATTGCCAAAATCCCTAATATAATCATACAATTTTGATGTCTATGCGTAATTTGTGTTGTTTACAGTGACTTTAAAAACTCGGCCAAGAATTAAGCCGTGCGATTGTTATAAAACTTGAGTCGTTATAGCACCACCATAAAGTTTGCTTATTAATGAATTTTGTAAAGGTGGTCCAAAATCGGTTGTTACAGTAAACAATAATGCTATGCGTGAACTGATTTTACAAGATCGTCATGTGATTTATCGTGAGATTAGGGCATCCTTTAGAACTAGTGAGGTCAGCATGTATTCATAATTGCATACACGTTTGGCAGTCAAATAGTTATGTTGAATCCCACATAGTTTATCAATAGTTCAAAAAAGTCTCGAAAGATATGCTCAGGAAATACGATGGTGGTGCCACAGAACATATCTATGATATCGTAATGGGTGACGAATTCGATACTTGTTTTGCTAAATTCTTGATGGAACCAGATTTGCATATTGGGAGAAGTAATAAACAAATCGATCATAACAAATGTATTACTTCTCTCAGGGTGATTAATTATCGATATAAGCGTATAAGTCCGAAAGTAAAAAATACCCGACCAAATCAGTCTTTAGAGATGAGCCAAATTCAACAAAGGTTGTTCGCACATAAAGCACTTCAAAGGAAATGGCCTCCTGTTTCTTTTGGCAACTGTACCATTAGTGTAACGTCAAACGATCAATTCTAAATAGTACATAAATTTTACCGGTCAAAAGTCAAAAGAAATATGGGAATTCAACCGCTGAAGACGCATTATTTTCTGCCAAGACAGTACAAACCCTCACACATCGTTTCAAACAAGAGCCTTTTTGGCAAATGAAAACGTCGAATTGATAGGTCATCAGTCGCACAATCCTAATTTAGCACCTAAAGTGCTTCAAAATTGGTTCAAGCGTATCTAATAGCATATTAATCTTTATTATTTTCTTTGTTTGCTATTCCTGAAATATAAAAGGTAACCCTCGTGTATATCAGGTTCACCAGCCATTTCCAATAATACATTTTATGATTTCTTATCTTTTGAAAGTTTGTTTATTTGCATAATTCACATGACTTGTGATTTGTGGAAATAAATTGTAATATTTTAACAGTAACCTCAACATTCTAACTACTGTTTAATGCAAATCTATTAGTGTATAAAAATTTGTTTTTTCATAATTTATTCATAACAGTGAAATAGTGATCCCAATATAAATATGCGTAAATATCGGGGGTAGTACTCTAATTCTAATAATAAATATGGGATCCGTTTTTCATTTCATAAAATACTGACACAGTATATGGTTTCAAAAACGTTTTCATTACTCTATTACTGGTATCCGTTTTTTCATGTTACATAAATCCTGAAAGCTGTGGGTTCATTGATATTGACAACTCTAATTTTATGAATCAACAATCTTTAATTTTAATGCATGAGTGTACTAAAATAGTCGCAGCTGATAAAAAGGAAAGTGAAAATATACTAAACACAATAATTGAAACAATTTTAATTTTGTAAATTTGCTTTTCTAATTGTAATTGATGAGATAAACTAATGAAACTGTTTGTATGTTATTTCTGTATTTTTAGTACGAATATTCCAATTTAACAAGCATTGCTGTGTGTATATATTTTTTAATTAAATATCGCTTAAGATGTGTTATCTGTACGAAGGAAGTAGCATATAGCAACTAGAATTAAGACATTTTAAATAATTTGTGCATTTCCTACTTTTATACCTATTCTGGTAAATATGGGAGAGATGGTTTCGAAGTCGAGAAGTTTTATTTTCAAGAAAGGAAACACATGCGCTAATTTTGTCTTTAAAGATTGTTGTTTTTTTATTAAACACTGCTTGAAATCGAAGTGCACAGTTTTTTTTAATTCTTAATTTTCTCTTTACGATTTCCTGATGTAAGGTCAAACTTTGTGCATTTAGAAATTGGTATTAAAATTGGTTACGAAGAATTCTTTTCCAAATTTATGCAAATTTCCCTATTCATATTACATAATCTTACAAGTACAAAGTTCTGTCCCTAGCATCGAGGATGCGTGGATTACTTCACAACAGAAGAAATAATAGGCCGCAAATTCTTCTTCTTGAAGATATAAAAGTGTCTATGCGACTAATTTTTTAATAAAGTTTTTATACAAAAAATATTCTCTATATCTCAAAAACTATGCATACTGATATAACAAGTAGACGGATTCGACTCATACATATTGTGATGGACAGAAATAGCCCGATTTTGAAGAAGCATCTTTCATATATGCAAAATTAGTATACAAGAAGCCATCTAGATATCTCATTTGCCAAAATAACCACTCCACCTCAGATTAAAAAAATACAGTGTACCTTCAATATGCTACAATAAACGATAACCAGCCCAACAATAGGTTTTATGAAGCTTGTATTTTCGGTTGCAAAGAGCTTTCCGCAGGGAAGTTTACTGTCTCGGTTTCTTGAATACTCCTAATAAATTTAGTTGTAAATTTCCCACTGAATTAACCATCAGTATCTTTCAGTAATTTAAAAGGTTCATATAAGTGAAACGTATGATAAATACCTTTGATATAGTACACATAAAGAATTATCCATTAATCCAACAAATATTGAACGGGCACTATTTGCTAGAAGAATAAAAAAATGGCGATGTGGCCACCATAGTACTATATTTTTCTAGAAAACTTTGAGGGAAAGTATGATAGATGTAGAATCTATCAACAATTAGTAACTAAAGCTGTCATGTATGCGTAGGGTAGGTGGGTGATCTCTAACCTTACAATCAGTAAAAAAAAAATTAAAGCGTGAATAAACATTATATTATTGTAAATTTTAATATATTTACTCAAACAACTTTTTCAAATAATTTTTGAAGATGTTTTACTGATTTGAGGGTGGGATAGAGGACACCCACCCACACTACATATACATATAAACATTATTTTCATATCGCCTCCTGGTTTTTAATAAAATTAATTACAAAACTTTTTGAATAATAAAGAAATAAAGAAATACAATTTTTGAGTGAGTAAATTAGTTAAATGATGAATGACGCGTGGGCAGACCTAAATTCTAAATTAGATAAGATTATCTATAGAAAGTCGTCATTTATATCTTAACTTATATTTTGATTTTATTTTATTTTTATTACATAAAGGGTTTTCTTTTTTTTAGCAGCAAAATATCAACAATTAGCAACTAAAGTTAACATATAAATGTAGGGTAGGTGGGTGTGTTTAAAAAAGGTCCCAAAGACTGTTTGGATAACTATATACCCATATCTATCCTCCCAGCATTTACAAAGGTATTTGAGAAGTTATTGTATATACGCTTACTGATATTTATAACAAAAAGCAATATAACAAATAAACACCAATTTAGCTTTTTACCAGACAGATCTGCCAAAGGTGCTATATACAATTCTATTAATTCAATTATTGAAAATTTAGACCAATAGCAAAAAGTAGCGGGTATATATTTTGATTTGTCAAAGGCCTTCGATACAATTGATCATGGTCTATTGATTCACAAACTGGAATGCTGCGGTGTAAGAGAAACTGCTCTTAATATTATAAATTCATTGACTATGGAGGCTTCTACTTCGTTATACATTTAAATCACAAATTAAACACAATAATTACTTTGTTTTGTATAACAGTTATTTATTTATACGGTGACTTTCGGTTTGAAAATGATACGTGAATGTATTGAAACCATTGGTCACCGTATAAATAAATAACTGTTATACAAAACAAAGTAATTATTGTGTTTAATTTGTTCTTAATATTATAAATTCATATCTGTCTATTAGAAAACACCGTACATGTATAACACATTTAAAAAATAATACCTTATTAAGAACCATGTCTAGCGACGCAATATCAAGAAGAGGTGTGCCGCAGGGCTCTGTTCTTGGGCCGTTCTTTTTCTCTTGTATGTAAATGACCTTAATCAATATCTTGAGGCAGCAAATGTATCAGGATTTGAGTTTGCTGATGACACATCGTGTTATTGTATGGTGTTGTGAGTTGGGGTTCCTCGCATCCCTCGAAAAATGCATTTATCGCACAAAAAAAGATAATTAGATAAAATTACCGTATGGCACTCCATGTAGGGACCTATTTGCCAAATTAAACATTATGATCTTACCTGGCCTGTACCTTTACGAATTTATAATGTTATTTTTAAAACATTAAGGAACTTTTATTCAAAATAATGATATTTACACTAATATGACTACACGCAATACTAGTGATATTCGTATACCGCAGCACTCAAGAGCGTTATTTTAGAAAGGCCCAATTTTAACACAATTAAGCATAACACTATTAATAATAAATGTTTACTTTAATTTAAAATTTAAAAGCAAACTTAAAGAGTTTCTAATTGCTAAATCATTCTACAGTTTTCAAGAATATATTAATACAACCGTATGGGTTTGAAATTCATGCAATTGGTAATTAATATGACTTAGGTAATATGATGTTTTAACATTGTAACCTTTTGTTATTTACTTTATTTTAGTATGTTTATGTTTTGTATTTATTTTAACTATGTAATCGTCGTACTGGTGCTCTACAATAATATTATCTTATCTTAACTTTTGTTTGAAAACTTATAACTTCTAAATTATTTTAAATAAAGGCCAAAATGTATAGAAATACCTCAAAACCAACTGATCTGAAAACTGCCCAACGGACAATGGATACAAGAGATGAGAAAATTATTATAAAATCTTAGAAACACTACAAAAAATAAATATTAGCTGTTGTTAGCTGCAAAACTAAAGACATTTTATCTAAAACAGCGGACAGCATCTTCAAATTCTCCTCCTTTTCTAAGGCCTCCTTATAGTTATTTCAATTAAAATAAACATTAGGATTAGTATTATTAAGCTATTTTATTGTACATTTTATTTACGGAGATTTTGTAATTCTCTTTAAGTTACTGTAAGTAGAAAATTTCTTCATATAATTTGAGATTTGCTATTAATAACGATAGACGTCTGAATAATAACATCTGTGCTGAAGAACGTACAAAGCCTAGGAAAAAGAAGTAATAAATAAAGTTAAATAGGTTGAGGTCCGCATACGAAATAAACGACAGTATTTATTAATAAATCAGGCACATCAAAGATTATTGGGGACATGTAAATATGTATTGTAAATAATTTTGGTATTTGAACGTTGATTGACATATATCTGCAGATAAACATTCACCTATTCAAGAACCTCGAAAAATGTTTAAGTAATTTTCTCTTTATTGTATTTGGTTTCCTCTTCCACTTAAATAAATAAGGATTTACGCCAGATGTACAAAAATGTATACTCACTGACGGAAACGTCAAGGAAAAGTATGATTTTTTTGTGCAAAAAACTTTCATTCATATAGATCAAGTGGTGAAATGACTTATCTGACAGGTCTTTTAGTTAGTTCTTTTCTATAAATTCTATCTGGTGTATAATTTGCGAAATTATGTTCGGTTATTTGCTGTTTTTTGCTTATCATCGTTTGGTTTGAAAGTGTTGTTAAAGTAAAAATTATTACCGATTAGGCGAATTCAACAGAGCTCGGATGGATGGTTTGCGAGAAGGTGGTTTTTCGATCAGGAATATTACAAAAAAGGATACTAGGGACTTTGTCAATTAGAAACCAATTCTCTTGTACCAGGTCAATTTCCTATCTATGGTTAGCTAATGAAGGTTATTCTGTAACCCGCAGAATGAGAACCTTCGACTTGCAATCCTCTCAGCCATATCTTGTGTTACCATTAACTGCTCAACATCGACAGCAACGTTTGGAATGGTGTAGGTTGCGACTCCACCGGAACTTGAAGTAATGGTGTTTAGTGATGAATACCCATTTGATGCTCCATAATGCCCATATTAATATCAGACGAAGACATAGGGAACGTCACAACATGGAATTTTCTGTTATTTTCGAAATGATTAAGTGGGGAATCAATGGAATCTGTTATGTATGGAACATAAACCAAATTTATTAAATTATTTAATTATTCACTTTATTTTAGTTATATAAACCGAGGCTGTCAATTTTGTTTGCAAATATTCCACGTTAAAAGCTCTTTGTTATAAATTGATCTTATGCCTAGAATATAAACAATCTTGAGCTTGATAGCTTTGTATATGACTTTAAAGCTGCAAACTACGTTGATATTAATATCTTTTTATCAAATATAAAATGGGACAAATACCTATCGGACGATAATATAAATTCAGCCGTAGAAAAATTCTACAACATAATTGACTATACGTTAAACAAATATGTTCCAATAAAACGAATTTGGTCATCATCTTACCCAAAGTGGTATAGTAAGAATTTAATTACTCTGATCAAGGAAAAAAAGCAAGCTCATTCTCAATACAAAGCTAGTGGCTCACCAAATGATTACGTTAAGTTTCAATCATTACGAACCCAATGCAAGGATCTCAGTGACAGACTGTATGGCGTTTACTTGAAAGAAGTCGAAGGTAAAATTAGTGCAAACTCAAGATCTTTTTGGACATACGTCAACGAAACAAGAAAAACTGCCAGTTATCCTAAAGTTATGAAACTGAATGGTAAATCTAGTGCCTCGGGACAAGAATGTGCAAACTTGTTTGCTGAATATTTTTCTGAAGTTTACAATAAACTAGTGTTGTCGATTTGAATAAGTTTAGTGTCAATGTTGAAGGCATATTTAATGCCATGCAATTGTTACATGATTCGTGCAGTTCTGGACCTGATAATTTGCCAGCCTACTTCATAAAGCGTTGTATATACTCTATTTCCATTCCATTGTACCTATTATTTAGTGCATCACTAGAATTAGGTATATTCCCCGAAGCTTGGAAGACTAGTTATATAACACCTATGCATAAGAAAGGCAACAGAGATGATGTTACTAATCATAGAGGTATAGCTATACCTTCAGTTATACCGAAATTATTTTATAAATTAATCGCTATTCAGTTGAGGTGGGCATGTAAACAGGTAATTTGTAATGAGCAACATGGCTTTCAAGAAGGTAGATCAACTTTAACTAATTTGATTTTATATCAGTCATTTCTGTTAGAGGCATTTGAAGGTGGTAAACAGGTTGACTCAATCTATACCGATTTCACAAAAGCCTTTGATCGTGTTTCCCATACCATCTTGATACGCAAACTTAAGCATCTTGGATTCGGTATTCCAGTTACGAAATAGCTATATAGCTTCCTCAGCAATAGAAAGCAATTTGTCAGATTAAACAGCTATATATCTGAGGCTATTTCGGTAACATCTGTTGTTCCTCAAGGGTCACATTGTGGTCCAATTTTGTTCCTATTATTTATTAACGACATTTCCTCATACGTTATTCACTGTAATTTGCTCTTGTTCGCTGACGATCTAAAGATATTTCGTGTAATTAATAGTCCTTTAGACCATGTTTTAATTCAAACTGACCTTGACAATATATATAAATGGTGTTGTGACAATTGTCTATTTCTAAATACCAGAAAGTGTTACTCAATATTATTTGGCAGAGGTCACATATCTGAATGCAATTATTATATTAATGGAAATTTGCTATCGCCAGTTAAATACAATAATGACCTTGGCGTGACTTTTGATTATCATCTCTCTTTTGCCAACACATCGATACCACCTGTTGTAAAGCCATGCAAACATTAGGTTTTATATTTCGGTTTGGTAAAAGATTCTCTATTTCCACACAGCAGCTACTTTATGTTACTTTAGTAAGGTCACAACTAGAGTATGCGACTTGTATTTGGTACCCATTTTATTCTAATTCTGTGCTTCAACTTGAACGGTTCAAAATAGATTTTTATTAAACATTAGTTTCCAACTAGGCATTACCAGAACAAATTAGAGTCGCACCCAAGTTTTGACCCTAACCAATTTAACCAGCCTCGAGGACAGGCGTATTTATGCGGATTTATGTTTTCTTTTTAAAATAGTCAATAACTTAATAAATTGCCATGACTTGTTCAATAATATTAATTTTAACGTACCATCTAACACAAGAAATAACCTAACATTTCGTGAAAATTTTCATCATTTTCACCAATTATGGAAAAAAACAGTCCATTAAGCAGAATGATGAGGAGCTTCAATTTCATTCAGAAGCGCCATCTTATCACCATTTATGGAATACCGTTTTCTAGCTTTAAACGACAAGTCAAAGCAATCGATCTAACCATCTATGGCAATAATCGATACATTGTATAATGTGCGTTACTTGGAATTAACATATTTTTAAATGTATGTATGTATATCTATATTTAATTGTTTATTATTATTTTGGACTTTTTGTATAATTATTACTGCTATTTTAAGTGTACAATTTTTGAGTCAATTAATTAATCATCATTGTTGTTTATCACTATATTATTGTTTTTCTTTTCTTTAATTTTAATGTTATTAAAATTTTGTGTTACTTTATTTAATTTATATTTTAAATTTAATTTATGTTATTACTATGTTTTTGTAAAAAGGTGAAACCGTGAATAAATAAATAAATAAAATAAATAAAGCAATAATAGGGTAACGGGAAGCGTATAGGTTGACTTGATATCCCAAGGAGCGATGGGATAATACACCTTACAGTAGGGTGTATACTTTTTCGCGCTATATAGTATAACAACCGGACTCTATTCAACCGGTTAGGGCAATGCGTGGTTTCCTAACATAATATTGCACTCTGTTATTGTACCTAAAGCAGTGTAAGTATACTTTGGAAATTGTTTTAAAAACCATGCAGCGGTAAAGAATACTACCCAGCGTGGTCTACGGAACTATCTAATTCTATCTACTTTGAAAAAACCCATAATAAAAGGTCACTTTTTATCCATCTTAATATGGCCTTGGAATTTGCGATTGCCTTGGATTTGTTGAACCGCAATATAGTATGAGAACTCAGATGGAACGATGTGCAAAAGGCTGTTCTCCTATCAATCGGACAAATCAAAACCCATATTCATAAACAGAAGGTCCGTATAAATCTTAGTATTACTTGTTAATTCGTATGTTAGTTATTGTATCGATTTTGGAACTATAGTCACTCATTATTAATAATGAAAAATAAGCCTAGAAGAGAATGTTTGTCTAATTTATTCGTCAGCCTTTATAATCGTTTAGAAAGAACGAAATATATTCTAAAATTTGAAAAATCAATAAAAAGTAGATAGTTTAAGTAGATATGTTACAGGTGATAATACCAAAATAATAAGAACACATTATTTTCTTTAATTTCATGCAGCGAGTCGGCAAAGAGCAGTTATTTTATTAAATATATAAATTAAATCATAAAAAAAATTAAACTGAAAAGGTAAACAATTGCAAAGGTTTACGTTTTGAATGCAAAATTTTTCAAAAAGTCAACTTTTGGTTAAAAATATTAAGTTAAATATTAGGCATTAATTTTCTCTACAACATTGGCACTGTATCATTTTTCCAAATACAAAAAAATGTTAGCTGTCCTGATTCATCAACTAAAATTACCAAATCAAGTAAACAATGTGTTGGAACATAACTATAATCGACTACGATCTTACCATAAAGGTGCCATCTATTGTTTAAACATTGCTCTAGATCCCAAATAGGTGGATAACCACCGACATTGGAGGGGTCTGTTAATAACCGCAATTATAACAATAATAATTTAAACAATAATTATTGTTCCCCGTCAACAAAAGCCTCGAACCGATTTCGATTTTTTGTATCTCATCATCCTTTTCCAACTGCGCTACGCTGATTATATCCACCTGTCCGTGTCTGTTGTTGACGAGGAACAATAATAAATATATATAATAATTCTACTTATTTATTAGTCTTAGACAAACTTAATGATTTTAAACAGAAAATTAAAGATCTACCAAAATATGTATTTAAAAATCTTTATAGTGACTCTTATGTCTTAGACAATATAAACATTTTGAATAAATGCTATCCATCAAACAAATTAATATGACTTCATTAATAAATATCATTAACGATAATTCTATTAATCTATAAGATTAAATTCCAAGTCATATCGATGATAATTTAAAACGGCTACAAAAGCTACTATCGAATATGTATAAATAAATATGCATAAGTTTTCGGTTGTGTAATGCTGTCATTTGTTTAAAAGAATTTTTAACATAAGATTAATCAACCATTAATTTGCAAAACTTTTGAATTTACAATAAATTCATGCAGCGGATGCTATAAACAATAGCATATAAATAAATATATTTCAAAGTATGTATGTCAATATTACTACTCTTTTGAAATGTGACCTATTTATAAATGCTTGGCTATCATAAGAATGCAATTAAGATGAATAATTAATGTGGGATCCATGTTTACATGCATATAAATCGATTGCTATATAAATGCAGTTTGTGGTCGGCAATTAGATTCAGTGACATTAAGGTATCCAATTGTTATGTAATTATTGTAAAGAATATTATATCTCCAAATTTAGAATATAAGTGGATGTATACTAAAAATATATGCAGCTAACAAAAACAAAAGTGCATACTAAAATAGAAATATTCAATTGAATAGTTCGCATTTCTCAGTAAATTTGCTTTCCCAACATTAAATGATGAATTGATAAATCTCTGAAATCTGCTTACTGAGTTTTGGGATGGATATTTATCGCTTTAATAAGTATTGTTGCCTGCATATTTTCCGAATTATTATTTATAAAGTTGTGGGTGGAATTTACAGAAAACACTATTGATTTTACAATACCGCCGCTAATTTTGCCCTCTTGAATAACGTATATGTTTTCTACTTTAACATCTATACTGGCAACTATGACGGAAATGGTTTCGGGTTTGATAAGGTTAATTATTACAGAAAACATATTATTTTCAGAAAACTATTTATCCAGCAACAAATATATGATTGATTCTATATAAATAAATAAGCTTAAATTTTCATTTATGTACTGTTGTGATTTTCTAAAAATATTTATGGACAATATAATAAGCAGGCTACAATCTGCAAAATTTTGAATTGTGTCAATAGCGTATAAATGATTTTTTTCGTGTAAATTATTTTTATGTCAGTATTACTGCGCTTTTAAAATTAATTCTATTTATAAACGCTGTGCAATATTAAAACTGTAATTAAAATGAAATGGAAAGAAAAAATTGTGTAACTCACCTTTCCTAATCGATCCGTTGGACCTCTTTGCCGGCTTCGGAATGGCTGCAAAAAAGCAAAAAAAGGAAACAATTTTAATGCGGTTATTAAAAAATCGTAATTTATTCCACTGCCTCGGGGGCAGCGGTAATTCATGCACCCCTAATCCAACCGCACTCCCTCGGACCATTATTTATTTAAATCGTGGATAATGAGCGATTCGGAGAGATAGTGCCGACACGGAGGAAGTACTTTAAACTAACGATTATTATAGACGAAGTTAATTCATGTACAAAGCTTCTCATCCTATATCTCAGACATTAAATATGTTCGCTCAACAATCCATGGTGTATATCATATTTAGGAGGTTAAAATCTCTGAATTTCGCGATTCCTTTGTTAGGAAGCAGCCGATTTTTCTGAATAATATTAAATATTCAAATGATTTACAGATTACCTACAATTATTATTATAGATTGATTTAAACTAATCTGACATCAATTACGCAATATCTTAGCCAAAGCTTTGATAATAGAGATCAAAAGGATGTTATCTATCTTCTTCCGTTGGGAAATAAAGAAATTATTATTATTATTAAATTAAATAATATTTAATATAAAGATATACTACAGATTCAATCAATAATTGAATTTAAAATTTTTGTTTTTAAGTGTCACACTATACAATGAATTAAATTCGCACTTAGTCAGTGGTGAAACATTTTTATGTTAATTTGATGATTAGTTAAAGCACTTGGTTTTGTTTTACTATGTAACATTTACGTTATTTTATCAAATGATTCTTTGATTAATGTAATAGTGGTCAGGGGAGATTTAATCAAACACGTTTGATAAGTCCAACAATAATAGTTTGTTATATATGTAATGCTATAGTTCTTAATTGAGTTTGGATAATTCACTGTATAAATAAGTGAGAAGAAATTATTTCGGATGAAGAATCTATTTATAAGGCTACAGAACGAATGGGTAAGAATTTTTTATGAATTTTTACAAAACCATATATTGACAAATGGGGTTCATAGGTTACAATTGGGCTTGTTAATATAATAGTAATTAGAATGAGGATTATAAAGGGTTTAAATTAATAATAATTTACAAATGCATTCATTTTTCAAATATAGAAGATTTTCTTTAGTATAACTATTGACTTTCCTTTAGCGGCATTTGTAATAATTCAATTGTTAATTAATTTATGAACCATTAGGTTTTTTGAAATTTCAGAAGAACAGTTAATATAAAAACGTATTTAAAATGTTTGAAATAAATTTCTAGACGTAACCCTTTGGTGATATCAGAAGCCATAAGGACCCGCCCAGGCACTTCTACACCCTCCTCTCAAAAAATACACCTAAAAGGGCCAGGAAACCAGCTGGCCGATTCAAAAACGCCATCTTGATATGCTACTGGATTTAATCCAGGAAAGAATATCGACCACACTAAGGAACGGCTAGCCGCGATGGTGGCGAGCCTTGGCGACATCTGGGAAGGGGCGAACCTGATATTTGTCGAGTACAAGAATCTCCCCAGAAGGCCAAAACTAATGGTTTAGATACCAGACCAACCAGAGGCGGAGACAGCCAAGGCCTAGAGCGGAGTCTAGAATCCTGGACTTCGGACAATAACCTTCCGGGAAGTTGGATATTTTAAATATTGGCAATAAACCGACCTTTTTTAAGAAGAAGATCAGCAAGGAGGAAATACTGTGAGGACATTGAATCTGTCCCAGACAGTATCAGACTCTATAAGACCCTTTCGAAGAACTACAAAAGTCCACTTCAAACTTTGGAACTCGCAGACGGAGGGCATACTAAAAACGAGAAGGAAACCATGGGTGAACTTCTACGGGTACACTTTCCAGGAGGGAAACTCTATAATAGGCCACTTAATGACTGGGTCATTTAGAGACCTGATAACATAGGAAACAGATCATCCAAGGAATAGTGGCAGACCGCCAGGAGAATGATCACCTATGATAGGGTCAAATGGGCAGTAAAATCATTTGAACCTAAAAATCACCAGGGTCTGATAGAATACTACCCATCACGCTACAAAAGGGATCGGAACTTCTGTGGCGAAGGCTCCGCGAGACCCTAAGAGCCAGTATGGCCCTGCGATATTTGCCGAGAAGTTTACCAAGGTGGTAGGGCGGACTATTCCCGTGCACAGCCGTACAGGCCCATTAGCCTCATGTCTTTTGTACTGAAGACAAAAGATTATGGACAAACATATTAGATGACTTTCCCACTATCCCAAGATCAATATGTCTACCTGCCAGGTCGATCTACAGAGACAGCCGACTAACAAGGAGTGCAGAAACTGCTCTGCAAAATAAAGAAATTCTACTTGCTGCCTTCTTAGATATAGAAGGCGCATTTGATAACACATCCTTTAACTCCATAACTACTGCTTTGAGGAAGCGGAGACAAGTGGATTGACTGCATGCGTAGACAAAGGATAGTATATACTACATTTTCTGACCAGATACTAGCATCCAGGGTGGCCAGCGGTTGTCCGCAGGGAGGAGTTCTGTCACGCCTGCTGTGGAACCTAGTCATAGATGGATTGTTAGTGGGACTCAACAACAAAGGATACTCTTCCCTGTGATACGCAGACGACCTAGTCATTCTTGTTGAGGGAAAATTCAACAACACGATCAGAGAGCTCATGAAACGAGAACTGAATGAGTTGAACAAATCGTGTGCTAGAAAAGGACTGAAAGATTCACCCTCTAAAACCACTATTATAAATTTCACAGGCAGGAGGAAATTGGATGGCCTAGGACCCCTCCTTCGAATTGGTGAAAACCTCAAACTGTCGGGTGAGGTAAAGTACTTAAGAGTAATATGTGATTCCAAAGTCACCTGGACCTCGCACATTTCAAAAATTAAACGTAAATCGGAAATTACCTTTGCGATAATTAGACGTATGTATGACAGACAATGGGGGCTCAGTCCAGGTATGGTATACTGGATGTAAAAAAGAATTTCCTGCATCAGCATAACAGGGGCTATAAGAACCACGCCCACTGCAGCAATGGAGATGCTATTAGACCTCACACCACTTCATATTCTAATAGTGGGGGAGGCAAGACTGGCACTCTATAGACTGAAGCTAGCAACGGTCAAAGTAGAAATTGACACCCCACCCAGAAAACACTTGACAGACATAGGGGTCCGCTCCTGTAAATAAGATCAGACCATATGATAGGCACCTTGAAAATGCATTCTCCAAGGTCACTATTCCAGACCGTAATGAATGTAATAGCCTTAGGTAGTATATCCAAAAACAAAGCATGATCTGGTAAACGGATGATTCCAAATAACACACAAGCACAAGATCAGGAATCTAGAACGGGAACATGAAGATAGGTCACGCCCAATAACTGGGTAGCTTCTCATTTGTATTTCAAGCTGAAATATTTGCGATCTTGGAATGCGCGAGAACCACAATAGAGAGGAACTGTCGAGACAGGCGTATCTATGTCATGGTCTGACAAATAGGCGGCACTAAAGGCTCTTCAAAGCCAAAAGACTTGTCTGGAAGCCGGGGTACTCCTGTATCGAGGAAAATTAAAAAATCTGACGAATTAGTAAGGCAGGGGGGCACCATATTATTTATGGGACCTGTACCTGTCTTGGACATAACAAAAAAAAAGCGAGCCGCTTTGATGTCAGAAAGTGGACTCGCAACAAACACAAGGAATACTGGGAAACACAATAAGGCCATCATAAGAGAGCCCAATTCTAACTAAGCTGCAGGACTACTGGCACTAAGTAGGGCACAGCTGAAGACAACCATAGGACTGCTAACTGCTAACATGACTGTTAAAGAATACCTAAGTAAAATCGGTCTTCACAGCAGCGACACCAGCTGTTGGTTATGTGAGATGGCACCGAAAATAGCAATGCACCTCACATTTGGTAACAGACAGATAGTACCAAATGATTTCCATGCGCAACCCCTTAACAAGTTAGTGCAGGGCATCGAGTTTGGAATAGTTGCGTAAGTTTTTGATTTACTGCACGATGGGTCAAACTAATATGCATTTTAATGCTTCCATTAATTAGGCGATAGAATTAGATCAGGAGGTTTCGACGCCTTTGATATATTGCAGAACGGCCATCTTTAGAATACGTTTCTATGAGCTTTTTATACCTTCCTCTATCAGTGTTGGAATTAGATTAAAGAAAAAATGTTATTGGTAGAACTTTATAGTTTTCGCAAATAGTGTGATTTATAGCGTATTATGATACATAAAGTAAAATCTATTTATCAGAATTGAAGCATTGCTTAAATTACTTTTTGTAAAAGGAGAAAAATAAAATAATTCTGAAAGTTTCTTGCATCTATTTATTATGTAATAAACATAAATAGGTTTAAAATATATTACAAATAATATTTTGAACTTGGTAGTTAGGTTTGGCATTTTTTTTTTGTAATTAATTACTTGACTTCAGTGTTAATATGATCAAGGTAAAGTATTTATAGAAGTAATGCATGTAAATATAAGAGCTTAAATAATGATTAATTAAATAAAGCATTCTGCTTTTACTGCAATTATTAAATAAGTGATAAATAAAACACTTGGGTTTTGAGAATTTACACAATCAGGCAGATAATGTATCATCTGCCTGATGAAGCCACTGTGTGGCGAGACAATTGTCGCAGTGCATCGACATTAAATTGTGTAAATTCTCAAATATTATCGTTAGTTTTTTTTATTATTTTGTGTCATTGGGACGGCTAACGAATTTTTTCATGATGTGAATTTAATAACTGTAAATGAATCTAATTGTCTGCCAGTGCTAAAATCAACCGTAACTTTTAATAAAAATCAAATAGAATTATTAAAAATGGGTTTTAAATACAACATAAAACAAAATCAAAATATTAAAGAAATCGAATTATTAACTTTCAACATTTATCATCCTTATCAATCAGTTAAATGTATCTATTATTTATAACTGGGAACAAACAAACGAAAAAATAAAACAAACCTAAACCACTACCTGCGAAAATGTTGTTCTCCACTTAAATGTCTCGCGCGAACATTGCCGATTGATTTTCATATTTTACAGACAAAAATTGGACAAGATATATAAATATAAACTTTAAATTTCTAAATATCTCGTTTCGCAAATTTTATGGAAATTACTTTATTATAAACAAATACCAAATAATATAACCATGTTTCTAATTAATACCCCAAATATCATTAACAAAGGATCGAATGAAATAAAAAACTAAACTGCACCCAACACTAAGAAAAACGGTCATATTTAAATTTTGTTTATCAAAATATGCGTGGTTTAAATGGAAAATTAGTAAACTTATATAATAATGTACCAGCACATGAGCACGACATGTATTTAATTACCAAGACATGGCTGCACGAGGAAGTTAACAACTCTGAATTGTTTCTTAATAACTATAGTGTGTACACTGACTGACCTTCAATCTGGTAGAAGTAGAGGCGTACTAGTGACAACTAATAATAAATATCGATCTAAAGAATTAACACTTTATTTGCTTGAATTTAATGGAATAGAATGTGCCACTACTAAAGTAAAGTTTAACCATACCATATATATAATTGTATGGGTTTGTGCGAAACCTGCGGTAAAAGCTGAGAGCTATACCTTATTTTTAAACAAATCGAAAAACAATATATCAATAAAAACATACTAATTGTAGATGATTTCAATATACCAGGCTATAGACTCAACATGCAATCCAAATATTTCAATGCATTAAAAATGTATTTACATGTAACCGATTTAAAACAATATAATAACATATTAAATTCGAATGAAAGATTTTTTGGATGTTATTATTTCATCAGATATCTTAAATGTTGAAAGATGTCTGCCTCCTATGGTCAGAGAAGAAAATCACCACCCTACCTTATCTAATATTATAAATAATAGCCTTAGGTACAATTTTTGTAAGACTAATCTCTTAGCTCTTTATAAAAACATATCATAGAACAACTGGTAAAGCTTACACAGAAGATCTGATATTGATGAAGCCTGCAATACTCCCTATAGACACAATCACCTCTTCTTTGAAAGACATATACCAAAAAACTAAACAAAACACGTACTCATACAAATAAGCGCCATGGATTAATCAAGATATTCAAAAACAATTAAATTTTAAACATAAGTTTAAGAAATTGTACCTCAAATATCATTTATTTCACTATTAACGAAATTATGAAGAATTAAGATCTTGTAAGTACAGAACACCTGCGGCACATAAGGAATATATCAAGGGATGAATTAGATAAGAACCAAATATGTGCTTGACATACAAAAATCTACTAACAGGAGACTCAGAAAATTTAATAGGTTATTGATATAAATCCACTTCTTAGATTATATATTTTTATTTGTCATTTTGTTTGACAGACGTTTCTAGGTTTTCGACTTCCCTTATAATGAAATATGTCAGAAAAGATAATAAAAAATGAAAAAAAAAACAAATTATTCTAATAAATTTAAAAATACGAAAACATTTCGTGAATCTACAACAATGAGTCTTACTAAGACTACAAAACAAATTAATTTGAAACAACTACTTCTCTAGCTAATACTTCGACAGACATTGAATAATACAAATTAATTTGCGTGTTACAAATAGTACAACTATTAAAGCAACACTAATTTGAATGAAATTATTTCTGTTGAACAAACTAATAAATGATAAAATGTACTTTAGATTGTTTAAATGTAACTATAACATGAAAAATTATGAAAAATGAATTTTAAACTGATTTCATTAAATTACATTAGCAAAAGCAATTAAAAAATCTAGCATTCAAGTTTATAATCATCTGCAGACACGTGTTTCGAACTTTCGCTCTCTTCAGTACAGCTTTATTATAAAATTGATCTTAAATACAAATAAAAACACTTACTAAAATAAATATAATGAAATATGATAATAAATATAATGAAATATAAATAACTTACTCAGATATGTACGGCAACTGACACAAGAATGAAATATAATCGACTGAAGGTCTGATTTTATACCTGAGGTGGATTAGTGAGTTCTACAGAAATTATTACGTTCGGGATTAAGGAAAAATACCCACTTGGAGCATAATTGAATAATAAAATGTATTAAAATCCTTTAGTTCGTTGTAGAAAATTAAATAATAAATTTAAAAATACGAAAACATTTCGTGAATCTACAACAATGAGTCTTACTAAGACTACAAAACAAATTAATTTGAAACAACTTCAAATTGTTTCAAATTAATTTGTTTTGTAGTCTTAGTAAGACTCATTGTTGTAGATTCACGAAATGTTTTCGTATTTTTAAATTTATTATTTAATTTTCTACAACGAACTAAAGGATTTTAATACATTTTATTACAAATTATTCTACCAAATATTTCAGCAAGAGTGTAACATAGAAAAGACACATATCAAAGGAGACACCATAACCAGCCCATTGTTTGACAGACATTGTCATTATTACAGGAATCATGATTGATTTATACAAAACACTTCGTGGTGTTTAAAGACATTCTTTTTCAGGCACTATTAACACCAAGCTGGTAACATCAAGTTGTAATGGTCTTTATTTTCAAGTAATTAAGAAAAATTTCAACCGTGTATTTTGTGGTAATAGGTTGTTTCATTTTAATACATTAAAATATATATAATTTATTAGTGAAACAGATATATTTTCTTATTATAAACTAAATTTTACAAAGTCAATAAGACTACGCTGCAATTAACCATTTCCTGTTTAGGTAGATGTGGAGAGGTAAGAGGAAACTAAAAACACAAACACCATTCAAATCCTTTATATAGTCTTTGGATAGAATGCCATTGTGTTTCAGTATTATATTTCTGTGCAACGCGACCAAGGTACGTATCCGGGCAATTTAAATAAAACAACAACAGTGCACGATCGGAATAAAACAGTTCTATGTTGGGCTCCATTCAGTTATTAAATAAAAGAACAGGGAAACTAATAACGTAGTGCAATGTTGAACTCGCCGCGGACGTGTAAAAATGTAATGAACGCGGTTTTCAGCGCGAACAATCGAGAAAACGAACTGCGAAATGCTGTTTAATTAAATGTTTACTTTTGCGTAAATCGAAATCAAAGCGGATCGCCGACAATGAAGGACTAATTCAGCAGATAGTTGGCCTATTGGGAGTCAAAGTCCGTGAAAACTTGAAGTTCGCATCAGAAATACTAATTATAATTAATCCGCTTTCGCCTGGGATTATAGGTTTTTTTACAATTTAGATATAAGAGTGAGGGTTTCTTGGACGGGGGCGGGTAAAAAGTTCCTTTAATTAATTATATTTCTGTGAGTGTGGAGTCCGAGCGAGTGCTGGATCAAACTAATTTAATGTTTTAAAAGGAAATATGCCGATGAAGATAGCGGGAATTAAGCGGGGGTCCCTTTTCAGAGTCGCTTTAAACTTTGACCGTCGGTGCGCGCAATCGGATCATCCGCGTCAAAGGCTCCACAAAATACCCTCTTCCTAGCGGGCCTGCCAGACTACATAAACTGATCGAGAAACTGTTAGATTTTTGGACGGATCCCAGTTTTCCCACATAAATATAAATATATTTCCATTCCATTATCGACACTCCGGCTCCAATTAACTCAACGCAGAGGTTTATGAATGCATTAGCTTAAATACAATTGAGAGGTTGCATTAAGCTGAGTTGACCATGGCCAACAATATTATTAAATTAGTTTTAAATGATACGGTAATAAAATATAATTAGAAAATAACCATGGCGGTTATACTTCCATAAATTAAAATAAAATATATGCGAGTAAAATGGACCAAAAAATTATAGAAATAATGTAGATACTTTGTTCAATGCACTCTTGATGAAACGAAACAAGTGTTCTAATTAAAAATTACTTAATATTAATGCCAGAAATGGCTAAACTTTTAAATTTAATAACACAGATCTGAGCATGCAAATATATATTCATCATATTTTGAAACAGATATTAGTTATTCTGGATGATAAAAAGCAATCCTATTTGCGGTTGTCTTAAGATATTACAATGAAACTTACATAATAACTTTGCCAATAATATTAATGGCAAAAAACGAAGACAATATAGTGGTCATATTTGTTACTGACAATTAAGATATATACTTAAATATAAATTAATTACAACAGATAATATTTATTGAATATTAGTCTATGGCGGATACTGATTAATAATTAGAAAAAAACACGAAAATATTTTCGTAAAATCTACAACAAATAAGTCTTATTAAGACTTCAAGAACAAATCACTTTTGAAACAACTACTTCTCTAGCTAATACTTCGACAGACATTGAATGATACAAAAGTAATTTGCGTGTTACAAAATAGCAAGGCTATCAAAGCAACACTGTGGATACTGATACATTTATTTCCATCGTTAAGGTAATTTTTGTTGATAATATCATATCGTATTCATAAATAACTCAAAACTGTTGTGTTCTTACCTCTCTTGAACACCACTATACTATTGGGGTTGTGGAGATAATATTTTAATACTTTTTTGCTTAACTCAACTTTATTTTGCGAAGACTAAATACACACTGTGTTCGGTATTGCGCACTCCATATGTGCCGAACAAGGAAACAGAAAAAACATTTGACGGTATTATAATATATATTTAAATACGCTGGCGCGAAAAGTGCGAAACACTACATTCCTCCCGTCTTATCTTAAAACAACCATTTACATAAAATTATAACAATTAATATTTTATTTTATATAATTAGAATTGGACCTGCAATCTCTCCGGAGGTTTACGATTTCG
The DNA here is from genome assembly GCA_963969525.1 of Ontholestes murinus. Classification (NCBI taxonomy): domain Eukaryota; kingdom Metazoa; phylum Arthropoda; class Insecta; order Coleoptera; family Staphylinidae; genus Ontholestes; species Ontholestes murinus. Next base: position 52,485,129 of record OZ018392.1, on the reverse strand, counting down.
CTGTGGCCGTTGAGGTGCATCTTCCAATACTGATTGAGGCGTATCAGAGATAGATTCAGCAACTTCCGTTTTTCCTGTTTTGCTTTCAGTGTTATTTAAATTTACTGTTGTTGTATCTATCTCTGGATTGTCCAACATAATTAAATCTGATTCAGAAATGTCTTCCCTAATATTAGTTTTACAAAATTCACTCCCTGTGGCTAATAATTGGTTTACATGGCGCTTCCACAAAAATTCACTATCGCGCACATAAATAACCCTTCCCACTTTCTTCTTTATCACACCACTCACCCATTTTGGTTTCACTTGCCTATAGTCCCTTACTAATACCTCATGTCCAATCTGAAAAACACTTTTCTTTGCCCTCTAAAATTTCGATAATTACGAACTTGTACATTTTGTAAATTTTGTCTAATTTCTTCTAAATTTTTAGTAGGTTTATAATTTTCATTTGGTTTTAAAAAATCAAGTCGGATTCGTATTGGTCGACCAAACATAATACGAGCTGGTGTTTCTCCGGTTTTAGCTTCCTTATGCAAAAATTGTTTAATCAATTTTACGTTACTTTTAGCAAATCCGTTTGATTGAGCATGATACGGTGGTGAAGTTAACAATTTAATATTGTTCATTTCTAAAAATGTGCGGAATTCTTGTGATGTAAATTGCCGACCATTATCTGAAACTATAATCTTCGGTATACCAAATCTAGTGAATATTTCCCTTAATTTATCAATTGTATTTTGTGTTGTTATATTGTTCATCAGGAAAACTTCCACCCATTTTGAAAATGCGTCACAAATAACGAAAACATGTTTCCCATAAAATGGGCCTAGAAAATCGATATGTAACCTTTCCCATATACTTTTAGCTATAGGACAACTTTGCAATAGAGCTCTGTCAGGGAGATTACGAAATTCTTGACAAATTTCGCATTGCTTGCACATTTCCTCAATATAGGTATTTAATGAAGGCCACCACACGTAGGATCGAGCTAACGATTTTGACTTCACGATCCCTTGGTGGGTGTTATGTAATTCGGTTAGGATAAATTTACGTAATTTTTCTGGTACAATGACTCTATATCCCCACAATAAAACTTCATTTTCAATTGTTATTTCATTTCTTCGGATGTAAAAATGTTTTAAGTAAATATCTAATTTATTTTTATCAGGTCAACCGTTACTTATATAATTTTTTACTTTAAGTATTATAGGATCTTTAAGTGATTCATTTTTAATTTGTTCAAAATCTATCATTATGTTAGCATCTTGTATATAATTAATGTAATTTATATTGTTGATATCATCAGTTTCACCTAAAATACTGCCAATGGGCATACGTGATAAAAAATCAGCATAATTTTTATTTGATTAACCGAATTTTATATTGAATTTAAATCCACTAAGAAATAGTGCATATCTTTGTAATCTATTGGCTGCCAAAATAGGGATTCCACGTTTCGAACCAAAAATTGCAACTAATGGTTGGTGGTCGGTGTATAAATTAAACTCACGACCATAAACATACTGATAAAATTTTCTTATGCCATAAAAAATCGCATTTTCTATTTGAGAATAATTTTTCTCTGTCTCTGAAAGCGTTCGCGAAGCAAATGCGATTGGTCTTTCAACCCCTTTGTTAAAGACTTGTAATAATACTGCTCCCACGTCAAAACTAGATGCATCTACAGTTAAGTTTAATTGAAAATTTTGATTATAATGAGCTAAAATACTATTAGACATTAATATATTTTTAATTTGAATAAATGATTCCTGGCATTTTTATGACCAAGACCATGCTGTTCCCTTTTTAACAATTCATATAAAGGATAAATTTAAAAATACGAAAACATTTCGTGAATCTACAACAATGAGTCTTACTAAGACTACAAAACAAATTAATTTGAAACAACTACTTCTCTAGCTAATACTTCGACAGACATTGAAAAATACAAATTAATTTGCGTGTTACAAATAGTACAACTATCAAAGCAACACTAATTTGAATAAAATTATTTCTGTTGAATAAACTAATAAATGATAAAATGTACTTTAGATTGTTTAAATGTAAATATAACATGAAAAATTATGAAATACATTTTATCATACAAAGGATGTAAAATATCAGATAAATTCGGAACATATCTTTAATAATAATTAATTGTACCCAGAAAAGATCTTAGTTGTGTGACATTCTTGGGTGGAAGCATATCTTTAATTGCATTAATTCGATCTGGTGATTTATGCAATCCCTCTTTATCTATTATAAACCCTAGGTAAGACAATGATTCTTGGAAAAAATCACATTTACACGCTTTTAATTGTTAATCCATTTTCCTTTAAAATATTTAAAACCTGATTTAATCTTTTTAAATGTTCCTGCTTATTAGGTGCTGTTAATAATATGTCATCGAGAAATGTACTCACTTCCTCTAAATGACCTAGTAATTTATCCATAATATGTTGAAACTGTGCAGGGGCGCAAATGATACCAAATGGTAATCTATTATACACAAATGTTCCCAAATGCGTTGAAATAGCTGTTAGTTTGCGAGAACTACTATCCAATAAAACTTGCTGATAAGCATTAGTCAAATCAATTTTTGAAAATTTCTGACCGCCTTGTAATTTTGTAAACAAATCATCAATCCTTGGTAAGGGATGCCTATTAATTTCAATATGAGGGTTTAGTGTAAGTTTGTAATCCCCACAAAGTCTAACAGTATTATCTTTTTTTATAATTGGCACTATTGGTATACCCCATTTCGCGTACTTTACTTGTGAAATAATGCCTTCATTCACTAATCTATTAATTTCTGTCTCAACTTTGGATTTTATTGATTACGGTAAAGCTCTTGGCTTATAAAATTTCGGTGTGTAGCCTGATCGTAAGAGTCCCCAATTGGTCACTAAATACTTGCGGAAACCTCTTAACTAAAGTAATTTGCGTGTTACAAAATAGAAAGGCTATCAAAGCAACACTGTGGATACTGATTAATTTATTTCCATCGTTAAGGTAATTATTCTTGATAATATCATATCGTATTCATAAACAACTCAAAACAATACACTTACTAGGTGTCAATATACTTTACTTACTTACCATAACTAGAGTACCCCTAGAAAAGTTTAATGAAATGAATGCTTTAAAAGAATGCCGTATAATAAATTCTAGATTAGATTTAGTCACATCTCCCTCATTTATTAGAACGTTAATAACTCGATATTATAAGAATTTTAGGGTTAAGGTAGACAATTTCACATAATATAAAATATATGAGAATGTGCATTTAAATACCATATTCCAGCAGCAAAAACAAAACCAATATAAACTGAGAAAGAAAATTAAGTAACGAACCAATAATTTCTTTTTTTACTATTAATCTTACCCCTAAGAAAAATAATTCAGGTTCAGTTTTGTTACTAACAGTAGTTAGAATTAAATAGTTTTAAAGTAATGCCATGGATGTTCGTTTGTCAAAAAAAAAAATACCTTAGTTCATAGTTAAAAACAGGTTTTGGTTATTAACCATTATTTTCTAACATAATTATTTATTTATCTCTAGAAACTATCAGATTATTCAGAAGAATAAGTTATTAACACGACACACTAAAGCCTTTCATATTATTTTTGTTGTTATGTAGATGTGATAAACATTTTTTTTTGTATATGTTACGAGTGTTAAATGTATAAAAATTTATAAGTTTAATAAAATCATTGCTACAGGAGATACATCACTATTTTTAAGAAACATATATGATGACTATAATAGTATTTTGCATGTTTCTTTGTTAATTGGTTTTGTTATAAAAAAAATACATTTTATTTTTAGTTTAATATCAAGGAAGGTATTAAAATTAATCTG